>OU342955.1:20000000-20231972 GCA_910592335.1 Adalia bipunctata
TATAATACGGCTTGTAGGAGTTGAGAAGTCCGAACTTGAGCGCCAATTTCTGGTGTATGATGTTGCATATACTTGGTTATGTCGGTGGAGGTAATCAGTGTTGGCCAGTTGTTCGCAGCCAGAAGTTACATGCTGAATTGTTTCAGATTTTTGATGGCACTTCCTACACATATCTGTTGGCAGTGTACGGTCCTTCATGATGTATTTCTTGTAGTTGTTGGTGGAGATGACTTGATCTTGTATAGCCATCATAAAACCTTCCGTCTCAGGAAAGAGTTCACCCTTCGACAACCATTTGTTGGATGATGTTTTGTCAATATGTGGCTGATTTAACTCATGGTGATGCCGTCCATGGAGTTCTTTTCTTGACCATTGTTCTAGCTTGTCAGTTTCAGAAAGGGATGGCAGATCCAGCAATTCATCTGCAGTAGCCAGAGTTAAAGGTGTGAATTTCTTATCAACCAAAGTAACAACTCTGTGTAGATTGGAATTATTCGCCTTCTCAAAGAAGAATTCCCTGAGGTTTTTGATCTGGCGAGTGTGAAGGTTGACAATATCCGCAAGTCCTCGTCCTCCTTCTTTCCGTGGTAAAGTGGTTCTTAATACTGATGACCTTGGGTGATGACCTCTCTGTTTCGTCAGCATCGTTCTAGTTTGCCTTTGAATGTCCTCCAGATCTGTCTTGGTCCACTTGATAACTCCAAATGAATAAACCAGCACTGGGATTGCGTAGCTGTTGATGGCTTTGATGAGATTTCCAGAATTCAATAGTGACTTCATCACCGTTCTAAGTCGGCCAGTATACTCCTCCCGGATTTTTGCCTTCGACTGCTTTTGCTCCAAACATCTAGCCTGTTGGTATCCCAGATATTTATAAGTTTCCCCATCCCTCATGGCTTGAAGTATATCTCCATTCGGTAGTTGTGATTCACCGTCCACGACTTTTCCTCTATGGATGTTCAGGGTTCTACATTTTTCAATGCCGAATTCCATTCGAACATCACTTGAAAAAGAACTGACGGTTTTCAGGAGCTCATCCAATTGCTTCTTGTTTGCAGCATATAGTTATTATTATTATTATATTATTATCAGAAGCATTTTTCCAACGGTACAGATCTTATTCGAAGAAAACTGCAGAAAGGTGAGGGAAAAGCAGTTCAGTAAAAGTCTTCTGACGATTTCCAGTAGATATAGTAACATGAATTCGATCAAAAAGTTTTTTAATTGAAGGATTTGCCTTGTCACCGTTCCTAAATGATCGACCTGTCATATACAGGGTGTCCGTTATTGAGGCCCAAATATGAAGAACTTCAAATTATTATTTCTCGATTTTTTCAAATGTAACACACTGTATTTCATCCATAATAATGTAGACAATTGAATACCTTACATTTTCCCAGAAGTAACCTCAGGATTATTTTCACTTCCGCATACATCGAGAAATATTAATTTGAAGCTCCTCATATTTGGACCTTAATAACGGACACCCGGTACATGACAGGTAGATCATTTAGGAACCGTGTCAAGGCAAATCCTTCAATTGAAAATTTTTTAGATCGAATTCATGTTTCTATCGCTTCTGAATATCGTCAGAAGTCTGTCACTGAACTGCTCTTTTCTCACCTTTTTGCAGTTTTCTTCGAATAAGAAGCACCGTAGAAAAAAATTTTTTGAGTCATGAATGAGGTGATGAAGGTCATTGAAAATATGTGAAAATATATGGGGTGATCCATTGAAAAAAATCATCCATTTGTTCAATAACATTTATCGGGGACACCCTTTATATCAGAGAATAATTTCCTGAGATGCAGAAACGAAGGTTCAAGACGTCTACTTTCCAACGAAATCTCTGAAATGTCTGGTTCGGCAGCTATGGAAGATTTTCGCACTATTGCAGGACCATGTATAATGAAATCTGTTATTTTTAGAAGACTCTCACAAACTTTAATTAAATGAAATTTTAATGGCTTTATAGCATCTACCCTACTTGACCATTTGGTATCGCTTAGGGGTTTCAGATTGAATTCAGGAACATATTTTCTTCATAATTTCCCTTCTTTTTTGAAGAAAGAGAAAAAAACAAAGAGTTCTTGTTCTATGTGAAAAAGTTAACTGTTTAATTTGACACTTAGCAGCATAATTTTTTGCTGAATTTGAGCTATATGTGAAGCGTATGGCACAATTTAAAGCTCGAGGATTGGCGTCCAGTAGATATACCTTTTTATAAGCCAATATGCTTTCCACGCTTATTGGCTCCGTTATCATACCCTTGACCTCTCATGTCTTCCATATCTAAATTTCAACTTCTTAAAAGTTCAACTACAAAAAGAAGCGCAATAGGGGTGACGAGTACAGAGAGGCAGAAGCGGAAATCTCTATGGGGAGTAAAAAAATAATGTTATTAATACACCCTGCGCATAATTATTTATTATTTTTTATATCTTTTCATCCGGATTTTCATTTTTTATTTTTGCCAAACCTTCAGTTTGGCGCCCCTTTGGAATGGCGCCCGCGTTGCACGCCCGGTTACGGGGGCCCTGGTGAGGATGTCAGTGATAGATTCCAATAATTTGGCCAACAGCAACTTGCCAGTCTGAACCATTCCGCAATCCCAGGTCGTTGGAGACTTGCTTTAATTCCTCCGTCTCTAATTAATCGCTTTTCGCATTCAGAGCTCGTTCCGGCAAGGTAAATAAATAATTCAAAGGAATCAATTCTTCATTACTCGACAGAGAATATTTTATCTGTAACGAATTCAGTGTTTCGATCGATTGATATTTCATTGAAATAAAAGCGAGAAAGGGAGCCATTGTATGTACCCCCTCGGGACAGTGGCGCAGGCAGTCGAGGAATTTCAATTTATCGCCCAAGTTACTTTTGCCTGACGTCCGATGTTGGATTGATTCGGTCGGGATTCGAAATATTTCCAGCAGATGAGGGACATAGGGAAGCTTCCGTAAACGAATATATTGTATATGCCCCTTAAGGCCGTTTACCATGACGTATTCGACAGTGGCATTGAGATAATCTAGACACAACGCTGGGCTTCCTTGAAAATAGGGGGTAACATTGAACCTACAATATGGGATCAACCGATTACGAAAGTAAAAGAACTGTGCCTTTCACGTTCCGCGTATAACTTAAGCGATTCTCAGAGACACTTGAGTGTTAATGTTACCACAAATGCCTTCGCGTTTCTTGAGATAACAGAAATAGATCATCAACTTGATGCAAGGGAATACAATCTTGAAGAGGGGCCCCATTGAGCAGGGTAGGGTGTCTTGTGTTTCACTGGCAATGCTCTGGAACCTAGTATGCCACTGTCTCAGAATCTTGCACTTAAGGCGGACTCCCACTACTCGTATATTTGGCAAGTACACAATTATTTGCGTACTTGGCAAGTAGATGAAGTTTCGAATTTAAATGACAAGATTGACAAGTATTGGCCGAGTGAACCACTCCCACTACATGCCAAATATAGGCAAGTGGCAAATATTTGCCAAATACACGAGTAGTGGGAGTCCGGCTTTAGGCAAACTGACGTTTGATTCCTCTCGATGTGATTGCGAAAGCTCCTAGAGAGATCATGCGATTTTTAAGGATTGTAGATGATCTCCTATTCATTTGAGTACTGCTGACAGGGCACTATGAGTTTTGTATTGATAGAGCAGTTGAAATTTGCAGACTTTGCGAATCAGAGCGTGAAACTACCATACTCATAAATCGTATGAATTAAATCACTGAGTCTTCGGGTTGATCATTTTTTCAACTGAATATTCCTCCGATTTCTCTCAGCCGCAAGAATCTTCAGTTGAATCAAATGTTCGAGACAAGGCGTGTAGGGAAAGTACGTACAAAATGACATAGGGTTTTATTTCAGAGGCATAACTTGTTAGTAGTGAATTACAGTGATGTCATATTCTACTCCTATGATCTTTGGTCCTTTCTTCATAAAATCTGATCAACCTTTATGAAATGAAAGTACCAAAAAATAAAATATTCTTAAGGCGGACTCCCACTACTCGTATATTTGGCAAGTACGCAATTATTTGCGTACTTGGCAAGTAGACGAAGTTTCGAATTTGAATGACAAGATTGACACTCCCACTATATTCCAAATATGGGCAAGTGGCAAATATTTGCCAAATACACGAGTAGTGGGAGTCCGGCTTTAGATGAATTGGGATAGGTAATTGAAATTCATTTTGTCCGCTTGCTATGGACAAAATGACATACCGGCAATAGACAACTGTAGTTTTCTACTTAAAGGTACAAAACTACTGACGAAGTTTACCGATTAAACGCTTCTACTTTAGGAACATCAGTACAAGATGCGTGGGCTCAATGTAACCAATGCATGCATCCAGGGCTTATTCTGGAGAAGAATAGTTTTTTCCCGATCTAAATCGGGAAAAAGGTCATAACAATAGACAAATAGACAGTCGTCTTCATCATCTCGAATGTTGCTAAGAACATTTTCTTCTTCATTGTCCTGTTTAAATAATGTTCCTTTTCTTTGGAGGAGGTATGGGCTCATTTTTTGATTTGATTGCAATCATTTTAGGTGTAGAAGTTGAAACTAATACGTTCATCGAGTCTTCAGCTCACGTTCGCCTTGTCCACTCATAAATCGTCCTTTAGGGATTGAAGGAACCTCCTCATAGGATCACCAAGAGTAGGTTGAGATGTATTGCCTTTATAAGCTGCAGATGAATATTCTGTTATGAATATGTTAAGACAAGTTTTGGCTCTTTGTTTGCTGATGGAGCATAGGATGAATGGTCTTGGTGTTGTCCGATAGATACGGTTAATTCAGCTGAAATCAGTGGCGGCGGGTGGATTTTTATTCTGGGAGTTCACATGTGGGAGTTCGGGGGAGTAAAAAAATTCGAAAACTAACCTTCAAAACTCGCATTAGAGCAGTTGTGAGGTTCTTTCGCCTTATCTTGGGATAATAAGGTACATTCGGGTAATATGGCCCGGGCAAGTTTAAGGCCCACCCGACTTATTTTTCTGTGAGATGACATCTGTGAACTATAAGATGAAGTACTGTATATGTTGTCCCAAATCTGTAAATATGGTACAACGCACTTTGCAGTTTCGCGCCTATTTCGTTACCTATTTAATATTTTGTGTTTGCACCGAATTCCTTTATAGAAGTAGTGAATATTCAACATCGAATATTTCAGCTCCAGATAAGGCTACAGGTAAGCATATAGAATCTATTCATTCTATAAGTATTAGGCAATCTAGACATGGTACAATTTCTGTTGAATTTTGAATTTGCGATGAGAAAATAACCTCAATCTGTAAATGTGCACGGGCGGAAATTTGGCCCAGGAAATTTTATGCGGGGCCAGTGCGAAGAAAGCCAATTAATTATAAAGCCCACGTTTTGAGGAGAGACATTTTTGAAGAAAACAAGCTCACATCAATTGCTGCAAAAGCAAAGGTCGAGAAAATTAAGGAAAGCTGGATGTGTTCCATTTGTAATGAAGATTTTGAAAGTGACATGCGTATGTGTGCGATTTGTGGCACATGGGTGCATGAAATATGCGTGGGACTAACCGCAGAAGATACTGAAGAATTACAATGCCCAGATTGCTCATCTTAATGGAAGTATTATGCGTGGGTCATGTTTTTGCTTATTTTTTATATTCCGGGCCATATTTCAGGCAAAGTCGGAAATATGGTCCAATTTTGATGTTTTTGGTTTTGTTCCTAATATGATATGAAGTTTTGTTATTTTCAAAGTTTAAGAGTTCCTATATGTTTATTGATAAATGTTTCTTTTATAATTAAAAATAAAAATGTTTAAATTGTTTTTTTTGTAGTTTTATACTCCGCTAAAGTGAAAGTGGGCCATATTACCCGAATGTACCTTATTCAGAAAAAGGGTTAGCGCAAAAATCCGAAATTGTAAGTACAAGGGGTAACGTCTGCTGAAGTATAACGGAAAACTATAACCATTTGGAAAATGTTTGAAATTGTTTCATCACTCATTACGGACACGAATTCTGAGGCAGCACTTTCCTTTTTAATGTGTGCATGACACACAGAAAGCATACAGTCCACTAATTCATTTTGAATGTCGTTGGATATTCCTTTTAATACTGTGAATTGATCCAAATGATCCCTGAGTGCTAAATCTGATTCAGCCGAAAAATTGATAAGACCTTTGAATATACCAGGATTTATCGAATCACAAAATTTAATACAGTTTTGGATTTTCGATAAAATGTATCTGTTCTTTTTACTTGCCCATAATAATGTTTCTCGATATTCAGTCGGTAAGCACTGTTCAATTGTTGCCGAATATCTTGTTTACCTAATAAATTAAAACCTAATTTGGCAGAGAGGTGTGTTGAAATGGGAAACTTGTGTTTTCAACCGATGAACCTGCCAATTCCAATACGTCAAGTAATAAGGCCCCGAGATATGAAGACGATTTTGAGACAAACATCCACGATTTTGAATCAATATTCAAATGAATTATTAAATTAATGTTGTTCATAAGTCTGAAGAAGAGAATATAATTCTCGAAACGTTGCTGTTTGAATAAACGTGTATATATAGTAGTGTTCCTTGTGACTGAAAAACCTCCTCCAGTGTTAATATTAGGAACGATATAAGCCATACTGGTTGAGTGTATATCTTAAAGGTTCTTTTATAATCACACAAAAGTAAATTTCTTTAGATGAAGATATCGGTTGAGGGTACACGTGCTCATGTGCACTTATTGAGCAGTCGCCACTGGCTGAAATACAAATGCCATTTTGTCCATAAAGCGTTATGAAACTAGAAATATATCGAATTAATACAAGAAGTATATTTTACATGAAAAAGCTTCGCATATACATTATTTCCGCCTGTAAAATAGGGTGTTCTATTGGCACGTAGAGTCTCAGTTTGGGACCATATACTCACTCTGTCACTTCGGCGGATTTTGATCCATCAGTGTAGGTACCATATGGATGACTTTTTGTGCATTGAATTTACGTAGTCTACTGCACTTTGCCTATCACGTATGATCCCGGCAAAGGGTGTTGAGAAACAAAAAGGAGTAGAGGAGAACGGGGGAATTCCGCGCACCTAAGGGAAAATGCTCACCAAAACCTTCCTATGTACACACAAACTTTCATAATTTAATTGCTGAATCATGAACCCATTAGGAACTTTTTCATCGCGAGGAAAAGGTTCAACTACCTATACCAATTGAGAAAAAAAAAATTCTGAAAACTGTCTTTTCGCGGTATTCCCCGACGTACGGGTTAATACCGCGCATGCAATTGGGTAATTTTGCGCATATATTGAACAGCTGAGAAACTCGAAAAAATATTTTATCATTTAGGTAATAACCAACTACAATGTAAATTAAACAAATTTCCATGAATAGGTACAAAAAATATTATTGAAGAATAACCCCGCTGCAGCTGCGCGTTATTCCCCCGGTGTGAGTCACCCATCCTAACTGATCACTGACAGTAGATGACGAAATATAATTAGTTGTTCTTTTGCAGTAAATGATCTACACATATGAAGGAAAATAGTCATGCAATAGATTCATTAGAAATTAATAATAGAAGTACCTACAACGATTTTTATTTCCCTTGAAAATTAGATCAGAGCGTCGTGAAACATACAATCGGCTCCCTGATCTAAACTAAAAACACGAATACCTTTAAATCACGGGAGGATGTTGGCAAGGCAAATACGAGATGGCACGCTGTATTTAAATTTTGAAATAACTACACTGAGTTGCAGAATATCAATGCGCAGAATTCCCCCGTGCGCGGAATTCCCCCGTCCTCCCCTAGGCATGAAGTCAGAAGGTTCTGCTCTGCCTGAACGTTCGATTATATCAAGTAGGGTAGGGACAAAAACTCAATTTGATCGCAGTTCTAAAACGCTGTGCTTAAGCCAATCGACCTCAACAACAAGTGTACCTTTAGAGGCTGATATTGTTGAATTTAGGCAGCAGAATGATATAAAAAAACTACCAAATACCAGATCCATTCGAAACTAAAACCGACACGTCGTCATCCTCTGGATCAAACCCAAATAACTTCGAACAATCAAAAGATTTGGCCGTTAAACATAGCGACCTGAAAGATGAGTTAGGCCATAAACCCGGTAATTAACGGCCCTAGGACAATCCCTCTGACTTTCTTCTCCATAGTCCAGAGAACAAACCGACCTCTCGCAATGCAGCCTTCGACTACGCCCGGAATAACTTTGTTCTGTGTTTCAGGGCATGAGGTCGAAATGAAATGAAGGTAATTTGATTATTAAGCTCGTTAAAATTCAACAGTGGGATTGGGTGTAACACAGAAGTGGTTGAGGTTTTCAATTAGATATTCCACCGTATCTGTTCGTCGCTGGGAGAGCTGTGAAACGCTATGCCTTGGTGTATACTGGATACGCGCGTACATGTGTTTCCTGTTAGGGGAAACTGAATCCGGGGGTGTATGAATTTCCGACGAGGTTCGGGGTACCTTGTCGAGAAGATTGGATCCGGGACATTCTACGACAATTAGATCCGAAAGATATGCCGAATATAATTTGAGGCTTTCTTGTCAGGTTATTTTCGAACTGGTTTTGCTCCGCGCCTCCAGCAAATTCTACTCCGAAGATTTCATCTGAATATTCGAGAAAAAATATTTGGAGGAAATTTGTAAGAGTATATTATGTTCAGTATTCGTAAAATCAACGCTGTGTTGAAATTCGGTTTCAACCTTCAAACGACGCGATATCAAGACGATATCATCCAGCAGAAACCACAGTAGCTGAATTTGAAACTCAGTTAATCGGCCACATCGAATTGCGCTAAATGATATATTGAAAATATTAGGAATCGATTGAACTACTATGAAGGGATTGAGTATTAACAATTAAGTGGTCCAAGGAGGCATGAGGGCCATGCCCCACCCCTGTATCCGCCAGTGGTGTGAACCAAAGCGAAAACATAAAACTGAAAAAAATCTTGTTTGAAAGGAATAATTTGGTCGAGTATGGTATCGAAATGTAGGTTTTCGAGGACGCTAAATTCAATGAATGGTTATTTATGATATGAGTGTTAAATACCTGGTGTTGGCACTGATTAGATTTTGTTTAAGACTTTCGTGTCGATTGATCATCTGATATTTTGTGCGGCTTTTCATTTCTCCCAAGAGATGTCGCGCTTTTCTTCCATAACCACAATTTTATATGACATCGAAATTAATCCATGTTTTGATGGAATTCATGACACAAAAAAAACATCTGTCATCTCTCTAAAAACATAACATAACCTATGTCATACAAAAAATAGCGCCACACCGCAAAATATTTTGCGGATTTTTGCGGAACTTGACCAAAATCTGAAATCTAGGATGCCGTTTTGATCTACAAATTTTGGTCACGATTTTTAGTGGGGAGTCGTTACACCAGGCGTTCTGTGCATCTATATATTACTAACAAATGAGAAAAGACGGTGTCATTTGAATTTTGTTCGTGTCTAATTTTCGTCTTGGGTTATTAACTGCTAAATATGTTTGTCGAGAGTCTAATTATTGATAAAAGTGACGATTTGGTTGTTTCTGTGGATATTGAAGAGTCTGCAAGAAAAGCAAATCTGGAAGTCCTACCTAAAAAATCTGTTCAGCAGTACGATATTGCATATACGAATTTCCTGGCCTGGTGTAAATTGAAAAAATGTAGAAGAGAACTCCAGTGAATCTGTTTTCCTGGCATACTTAGAAGAAAAATCAAAAATATGGAGTTCATCAACTTTGTGGAGCAAATTTTCAAGGATAAAGTCAAGCTCCTTTGTTAAAAATGGTGTAGATGTTAGTGAATATTTTAAGGTGATAGCATATTCAAAACGGAAAAGTGAAGGATATCGTCCCAAAAAATCGAAAATTCTCCCTCGTGAACAAGTTGAAAAGTTTATAAATGAGGCACCAAATGAGAAATACTTGATGGTTAAGGTTGCAACTATTTTCGGATTATTTGGAGCCAGTCGGCGTGAAGAATTGTGTAATTGTTCTAGTTTTACGATTAATATTAATGTTCATAAGTGATGATTGTTAAATATTGATAATAAAAATTTGCAATTGCTGAATTTTTTTTCATAAGAAAATGGGGTCCTGAAAATATTTTTAACACTGATGTTGAAAATATTTTCAACACGCTTCCACGTAAACAATCAATTTTAACATTGTTTGCTGTCATTAAAAGTGTCACATTTAATGGCAGTTGTACAAAAAAATATTCCAACGCGCTATCCTGAGTGGTTTAGATTTTGACCTGCGAAATGGTATTTAAAAAAAAACCAAACTTCAAATCGTGAAAGCTCCCGTTCCTGTGGTCGGATCCACTTTTTTGTTTGTATATTGTTGATCAGGATTGTCCCAAGTATCTCTAGGCCTGATAAAATCTATTTCGAAAATGTCAAAGTTTTGGGTGGAAAATATCTACGTAAGTAAGGGTTAAGATTCCCCAAAAACTCCATATTCGTCATCAGTACGAAATCCCCTGGGAAAATATGAAGTTGTTATTCGAACGTTAGGGTCTTCATCCCATTCGAATCTTACAAAATACCCATTTTGCCGATCCATAACACCACAACTCTGCATGCTTTAAGCGTATGAACAAAACTCGAAAATGAAAAATGGAGAACATAAAAATAAAAAAAAACTGGTTAAAGAAGGACAATATGGTCAAGTTTGGTATTGAGATATAGGTTTTCGAGAACGCTGAATATCTGAATTCAATAAAAAAATTTTCGACGCGCTCTCTAGAATTGTTTAGATTTTGACCTACGAAATGTCATTTTTTCAAAAAAAAAACGAAATTTCAAATCGTCATAGCTCCTGTTACTTTCGGCCTATAAAAATCTATTTCGAAAACTTTTTGGGTGATAAATAAGTTATATCACAACATTATAGGAAAGATTCAAAATGACATTTTTTTATTGAAAATATTAGGAATGGATTGCACTACTGTATCTGCCAGTAACTTGGTCTGGGCATTTCTATTCACCAACAACATAACTGATAGTTAATCTTACAATTTTTCGTCTGATTTTGGGACCGAAGAACAAAAGTACGATTCTTATAGTGTCTCTAAGCTACCTTCAACATTAGGAACAATTCTCTCAACGCTCGGGAATGAACGTTCAGTAAAATGTCCACGCTTTAATTGGGGCCTAATGAATTGTCGGGAGAGCCGAATGGCGGTTTCCGTGTTAAACCCCGAGGTCGAAGAAACGTGATATTAAAAGCAAAAATATAGTGCCACCCTTTTATTTACGAGCATGAGGGTAGGAAAATGGCCGAAAACAACGTGGCGGATTAAAAATAAAGGGTTGCCCTATCTTGTCCCACGCAATTAAAATAAAATATCACCTTGGAAATTCTCCGGTCTAATTGTTGATCAGATTATTTAATTTTGTGTTCTGGGATCCGTAGAATCGGATTTATGATATTTAGGAAAGCACTTTCGCATGATAATCAGTTGGATATAGGTCAGTTCTCTGGAGGATCGAGGGTGAGAAGGGTTGGCCTGTAGATAATCTATGAATGGTAACATGTCTCCTTTCTTTCTAGTGATACATAAAGAGATGTGAGAACTCTTAGGTTCAGTGATGATCTTTGTATATATTGTCGAGGGGATTTCCTGACTTGCATTGGCGTGCTGAATACTATGCATAATTTCAAATTCATATTAATGATAATGTTCAACAGTTACAGTTAATCTGAACAAATAACAATACTTGACATTTCCTGTGCTCATTACACGATTAAAATGCGTTTCATACAACAACAGACCAAGGATTTATTCCACTGAATCCCTAATAATAACGGTTGGAAGTATACTTTGTGAATAGAATCAATAATCGATTTGTTGCTGTTGATAATAAATTAAGTCCAATATCCTGTAATGGTGAATACTAAAATTATTTATGGTTATGAAATTAGTCGAGAATTCCAAGGATGATATAGCCATTTGGCCGATCGATAACACCAATACTTTGAGCGTTGTGTACTTGTGAACAAAACTTTTCCATAACCCTAACTATCATAATTTAGATTTTCACCTGTGATGTGGCATTTTTTGAAAAATTGGAAATTTCAAACTCTCCTAGCTTTCCTTTCCTCTTGTCGTATCCACCTTCGGTTTATATTATGTTCATCAGTTCATCACCATATCTCAAAGTCTTCCTATGCCAAATGTGAGCGATTAAAAAAATCTCAAATGTTGGTTGAAATATGAGCAAGGGGTATGACCCTTAAAAACACCATATTTGTCAATAAAAAGAATACATTAATCCATTATAGACATTTTGCGGACCGACAGCTCCCTTAGTTTGAGGAGTCTGAGCTTGTGAATGATACTCGAAAATGAAATATCCAAAAAAAAAAACAGAAAAATTCTTTACTTATGAGGGCTATATGGCTTATTGTGGTATCGAAATGCAGGTTTTCGAGGTCGCTGAATTCAATGAAATATAATCCAGAGCCCTAACTATCATAGTTTAAATTTTCACCTGTCAGATGGCATTTCTTAAAAAGAAGAAATTTCAAACTGTCAGAGATTCCATCCCATCATTATTTGTTTATATTATGTTGATAACCATAGCACAAAGTTTTTATGTGCTGAATATGGTCGATTTAAGAAATCTCAAATTTTGGGTGAAAAATGATCAAGGGGTATGACCCCCTAAAACACCATATTTGCCGATAAAAGAATTTATCCAGAAGGTTTTAACGGCTTTAATGATTGAATGAATAAATCTTGTCTTTCTCATTCTTCATAATAGGTTTTTTGTGAATCGATGATACCCATACTACGCACGGCCTGAGCTTGTGAACAAAACTCGAAAATGAAATATCGAAAAAAGTAAAACGGACAAACCTTTTATCATAATGGGTACATGGTATCAATATAAAGGTTTTCGAGGTCGCTGAATTCAATAAAAATGGTCCAGAGTCCTAACTAGCATCGTTTGAATTTTTCATCGTAGAAATGAATTTTCGTCAAAAGAAAACAAAAAAATCGTTACTTATAAGGGATTCATATTTGGTTTCGGTATGAAAATTGAGGTTTTCGAGGTCGCTGAATTTAATGAAAATATATCAGAGCCCTAACTAGCATAGTTTGGATTTTCAATTACGAACATGAATTTTTATCAAACTAAAATAAACAAAAATCTTTACTTATGAGGGGTTCATGGTTGACTTTGGTATCTAAATTTAGGTTTTCGAGAATTAGAATGTCTTCAAAAATGAAAATTTCAAGCTCGCAGACCTTGCGTGTCTGCACCACTGCTTATTTATACTTGTCCCAAAAATATTAACTATGAGGAAGAAAAATATCCGGAAATTGGACTCTTTATAACTTTTATTCGAAAACTACGCCGACGTTTCGAGTCAGGATTCCTCTTTTTCAAGGCTAAAAATACAATTATAAAATGAGGGAGAGTACAACACAAGTTTATCAACACTTACCTACCTAGTCCAAAAATTTAAAAATTACAGTAATAAGCTGGTGAAAGAAAAATATCATCAATAGTAAAATTGAGGAAGCGTCTATTATGATATGAATTATGGTTAATACTGGTTCAACCGCCCAAATGTGAAACAATAAAAACACAATCATCGAGACACATGAACAAACGAATCGGGAACGGGGTTATGGATTAATGTAACAATCTTGAAAAACTATGTTTTATGCTTACAGAATCTATGGTTTAGGAATTCATGATACTAAAATTATGGGTGAAATCTAAATTGTAGTCAACATTTATAACACTGAGCAGGACAATAAAAACTCAAAACAACTGGCTGTATAAAATGACCCTGCACATCTTCTCTATGATTTACAGTTTCATTCTTCTTTATGAAAATCATTTCACTGTGGCTAAAGCTGTTTTTCTTTCATGGGCTAGATTGCTACAATCATTTTGATGTTGTTTCATTCTTTCTTCGAGATGCTGTTTGGTTTGTCCAATGTATAATCTTTCACAGTTAAAAAAAGGGATTTGGTAAACATGGTATGAAATTTGTTATAATATCTATAGTTGTTTTCAACCATACCATTGTTGTAAACTGTAAAATCAGACCTTCCAACATTATTACATATAGATAGTTATTCTTATGAAGTATTTTCTTGACCCTGTCAATATTGTTCTCATGAAATTTACTACTACTCAGTTTTGTGGCTCTGAAAATCAAATTTTTAACAACATTGATTTTCTGTTGCAAACTGTGATTACTGAAGAAATTTAAGCATCTACCAGGATTGTATGGTTTCATGTACCAATCGGAGATCAAACTATTGCCTTCACGTATAATGACAGTGTCCAAAAAATGATTGTAGCAATCTAGCCCATGATAAAAAAACAGCTTTAGCCACACATACACACGTAACAGGTCATAAGTTCAATTTTGATGGAGTGAAAATTTTAGATTATGAAAAAAATAGGTAGGTACCTACGCAAGAAACATCAGTGAAATGATTTTCATGAAGAAGAATGAAACTGTAAATCGTAGAGAAGATGTGCAGTGTCTGATCATTTTATACAGCCAATTGTTTGGAGTTTTTATTGTCCTGCTCAGATTTATTTATGTTGACTACAATTCAGATTTCACCCATAGTTTAATTTTAGTATCATGAATTCCTTGTCCACATATTCTGTAACCATATAACATAGTTTTTCAAGATTATTACATTAATACATAACCTCATTCCCGATTTGTTCGTTCATGTGTCTTACTGATTGTGTTTTTATTGTTTCACATTCGCGCCGTTGAACCAGTATTAACCATAATTTGTATCATGATAGACGCTACCTAAACTTCTGCTCTTGATGATATTTTTCTTTTACCATCTAACGACTGAAACTTTCAAATTTTTAGACTAGGTAAGTGTTGATAAAACTTGATTTAATGGTTTTTTAGCATGAAAAAGAGGAAACCTGCCTCGAAACAACGGCGTAGTTTTCAAATTAAAGTTGTATAGAGTCCAATTTCCCGATATTTTTCTTCCTCATTGAAAAAAATAGACGTTAACATATCACATTATCAAATATCTTGCCCCTTGTCCGTTATGATCCGGAAATATATCGGGATAGAATGGCTTAAACTGATAAAGGCCAGTTCAACGATGTTCCTCTTGAACGTTTTGGATTAGAAGTTGAAGCTCAGATCCAGTATTGAAACACATCAAAAAATATCATGAAACTGAATCAATTCCTTAAATTCTTAATGTGGTTCTATAACCACCAAATTGCAGGTTGTGTTACCAACTTTCCGGTTAACACGCCCCAAGAACCCTCAACCGTAAACTCTCCCAATTTTAACGATCAATATTTGTATTCACAGTTCGTAAGGACGTTGCATCAACTGCAGTACGATGTGCTCTCGGCAGGTTTAGACGTCGCCCTTGTAAACCGGGAACTACGGCATAAAACAACTTAATGAAGGTAACGAGGAAAGTTCTTGAACCGGATTTCTAAATACCTAACGACACCAGATTGTTCCCAACTTCGAGAAGTTCACTTGTTGTGGCCTCACGATACGTAGGGCCAGCCCTCCGTCCTGCCTTCCTCCTACTTGTTACTCCTGTTATCGTTAGATTCATTCATCTTCGGTGGCATCTTGAAGAGGGTAAATTAGAGCTGTGAGATAATCTATGGGGCCTTTGAACAGGAGGTGTCACTCTTAATGAGAGAGGGACATAACACAACATTAAACATGGATTTTCCATCGCTGTTCTATGAAATCTGGCACATGATATCTGTGCTTATTCATAAAAAGATATATAAAGAGTTTTCCAATAAGAGGTGTTATTTTGACATTCAAAGAAAAATGCCAATTTTTAGATAACTGATCGGATATTCATTTAATTATAAAGAGGAAGGTATGCCGTTACTAACGGAGAATAACATCAGCCAAATGACCACCACGACCACGAATACAGGACCATATCCTTTACATGAAATTTTCCATAACCAAATCACAAAGATCTCGGTGGCCAATTGTGATCACCTACTCGAGAGATAACACGGTCCGGAAACTTTCCCCGTAAAAGATCAATGGTCTCGTTGCTTGTGTGGCACGTTGCGGCGTCTTGTTGAACTAGAACGTTGTCCAGATCTGTAATAAATTCAAATTTCAAATATTTTGGTTGACCAGAGTAGATTTCTGAAATTGATATTCAGGGGTCCGAAAATTATTGAAGTGCTTTTTGGAATGGTGTATGGTACGGGATGTTGGCGAGACGGTAACGATTGGAATTTGTATTGATTTTCGGTTCAAGTTCCTCATGGGACTCAGACGATATCAGAAAATCGTTCCACAAAATCGGTTGCACTAAATGCGGACGATAGCAGAAAAATTCGAGGCTAAAATCGTGGGATTTGCAACGTGGCAGTACCCGAAACTTTCATGGGAAACTGCGTCATCCTTTCAGAACCCACCCACGGGAGGATGGAAAGAAGAAAAAATTTGTAGTTTGATTGGTTTGTAAAAACGAAGAAGGAAATTAATCTGATTGGTTTTCAGAGAAAACGAAGAAGGAAATCTTCAATTCGATTTGTAAACGAAAAAGGCAGTAACTGGGGAAGCCTTAAACGGGAAGGTTTTGAGTTGACACGAGAACAGTGATAGGGTAACTCATATTTTGTTTTTTTGGAAAGGACGGTCTCAAGCGGAGACAGAAAAGTGTTAGGTCGAAAGTGAAAGGTTTTTGAAATTACTCAGAATTATTTAGATTGCGTCTCGTAGGTAGAACGGAAGTGAGATTAATCTGCGAAGGCGAGTTAGTGACGTGTTTCTGTGTTTCTTTAGTGTTTCAGGATATTTTCATCATCCTTAGGATAATCGGCACGAGGAAAAGGTCAGGTATTTTTGTTCATGCTTAGCTTGTTTGAGTATTGGTAGAGAGCTGCATGCAAGGCCAGATATCTTTTAGAGTCCAGAGTCCCGAAATCTACCACAAGTCTGTCTGAATTGTATTATTTTTGAGATCTCCCCTAAGTATTTGGTAGTTTGAGTTGTATTATTTTGAGATCGCCCAATGTTTGCGGCTTAGGGTTATTTCAACAAACCCCTACGTTTTGATGATTCGATTTTGCTTTAGCCCGCTCCACACTCATGGCGCGAATCCTGCCAAGAATTCTTGCCGTGAACCTGGCCGAGAATTCACGGCCAAATAAGTTATCCACACTCACACAAATATTCGCACTTTGGTTCACGGTATCCTCGCTGTCTGCGAAGATTTTCCGCCCTATAAAAAAGGTTCATTCTGATAATAATCAAGAAATTCTCATTTTACTTATCTCCTCTAAATCTAATCTGATTCCACTTCATTGCTACAAGAAAACCATTCATTTCAAAAGCGAATAAAGTCATTGAACAAGCATTAAATCATTACTGCGATGGTACCGCGAACGCCTGTGAGTGTGGATGGAACATTTGTGCTTAGGCGCGAAGCCTTTGTCGCGGGACAGGAGACCGCAAAAAAAAGCCCGCTCCACACTCATGGCAAGAACCTCGGACAATACCGCGAATGCGAGTGTGGATAACTTTCTTGTGTCACGTTCGCGCTTCGTTGCGATCTCCTGTCCCGCGACAAAGGCTTCGCGCCTAAGCACAAATGTTCCATCCACACTCACAGGCGTTCGCGGTACCATCGCAGTAATGATTTAATCAGTAGCGGATTAACCGGTACGCTTAGTACGCTGCAGCGTAGGGCCCCGACGTCCATAGGGGCCCCCAGCGGTCGAATAAATTTTTTTTTCTAGAATGAAAATTCGGTCTGTAAGTGTGAAAAAAAATAATAGTCAGACAGGTCAGACTGAACTATATTTATAAGAAGCTCAGAGGCAACTTGTGAATTATGAATTAATACATTCACATGAAACGCAATTGAATAACAATTTTTTTTTAAATAAACATCCATTTTTTCTCAAAGAGACTTTCCAATTTTCAACAAGCCCAATATGATCATATGAGGCTTGGACTTTGTGTTTTCCCGATTTCTTCTTGTTGAATAACAAAAGCCTCAGAGCAAAACTCAGATGTTGAAAAAACACACCATCCGAGATTCAGCATACTGTCCCTAATTATTAATTATCTTGTCTGCCTGCAATAAATTCCGTCAAGGGTGGCGGCCGAATTCCAATGTTTACAATCACATCATAATTCAATAAATTTGTCGGCATTTCCTCTAAAATCTAGGAATGTGCTACAGAACGGCCGACCAGATGTTGATTCGTTTAGGGGTTTGAAGTGAAAAATACTTGTGCAGAAGTTCTTAGGTCTGCATATTTTTTTCTCACATTCATTCATCATTTCACAAGATTCGGATAGTGTTGACAGTGACGGGCGAGTTTCGTGTAACGTGTAAGATTCAAATATTGTGAAAAACTGAGAAGTGTGAATGGACTTTTGAATCCTTGTACTCTCATTGAAGGATATAATTTATAAAATAAATAGACTGCAGTTTTTAGGAATACTTTATATCGAAAGTGATATAACGAGCAGTCTCGATTATGATTCTGCAATAAAAGAAATTGATGATATTAAAATAAGAAAAAACACACTTTTTCTAGTGGAATTTTATTTTGTAGGTAACTGATTTACAGCTTTACGATACTTGTATCTTTTGTGATGATTTCATTTATTCCTCAATCTCGATGCCGCAATAAAAAATCTGCAGATTTGATATTCTAAAGATATTTTGTATTTGAATTTTTGTGATATTTTTCCCTTCTTTTGAGATTTTTATTCATCTTTTATATTTTGTTTTGATATACATTCCTTGTATTTTATTAATAAACTTTATGTTTTTTTTTTGAAGAAGTGCGTTCCAATTAAAAAATTCTTTCGAAAAAAATCGAAAATGTTTCAGAGAGGGCCCCAAATGTTTTGAAGCATAGGGCCCCTGAAATCGTAAATCCGCCACTGGATTTAATGCTTGTTCAATGACTTTATTCGCTTTTTAAATGAATGGTTTTCTTGTAGCAATGAAGTGGAATTAGATTAGATTTAAAGGAGATAAGTGAAATGAGAATTTCTTGATTATTATCAGAATGAACCTTTTTTATCGGGCGGAAAGTCTTCGCAGACAGCGAGGGTGCCGTGAACCAAAGTGCGAATATTTGTGTGAGTGTGGATGACTTATTTGGCCGCGAATTCTTGGCCAGGTTCACGGCAAGAACTCTTGGCGCGATTCGCGCCATGAGTTTGGAGCGGGCTAAACGGAGAACGCCGCGAAGCGCGAACGTGACACAAGAAAGTTATCCACACTCGCATTCGCGGTAATGGCCGACGTTCTTGCCATGATTGTGGAGCGGGCTTTTTATAATTCGATTCGAAGTTGGTGTAATAAGTTGATTTGGTTCATTTGATTCGAGAAATTGACCGCATATTTGGATAATTTAGTTGTTGACGTGATGTATACTCCATTCACAATTATAAAATCACAACTCTGGCCTTGGTTTCGTTTTCAGGAGTTGGTTCACCTGATGAAAAGTCTGTTGTGCGCGAACAGAGAATTTCGTTAATGATGAAACGACGATGCCAGTTTTTCTGCTTACATCAAAGTAAAAGTAACGAAGATTTTCCACATTTTGTTATTTCGAATCGATCGGCGATTTTGGGGCGAAATATCGATAGGAAATCGCCTATTTTTCCGTTCTTCGTCGTTCAGAAGAAGTTTCGTGCAAGTGTCATTTTTTCCTTTCACGAGTTTTGGCGTGTGTACGAACGGCAAATTTGAATTGGACCAAAAATCGATTTATAAGCATAAATAAAACGAAAGTAGGTACCAATCGACCTTTTCACATTTGATAACGAAGTTTTTTCAGATATCTGGCCGTTGTGAAAGATTTCAAAGGAAATTTCGGTCCACCAGAAGTTTGGTTAGTTTCGGTATCGTTTTTGGTGGTCAAAATTCATTTGGAATGTGTAAATGGACAAAAAAGGCTTCCTTATACGATCTTCTAACGAAAGCCACCGGAAAATATGGTTCAGGTAGGATTTTCGAGGAATTATGAGGAAAGAACTTGCAGAATGAAATTGCACGATTTTCGTAAGTAAACGGGTTCTGGGTGGCCATCATCGGTCTCTAAATGATTTTTGTTGATCATTTTCACGTTTCAGAAAAAAAAACACGTCGAAAAAGCTAAAACAAAGAAGAAATATGATATTGCATTCCACACTAGGTGAATTCAGATTCCGATGAATTGAAATGTGTCACTGGAGCCGTCATTCCTTTGCCGAAAGTAGAAATAGGCTATATTGAACCAGAATACATCGGTTCTTTCCATATTCCAGGAGTTTGTGTCTTATTTTAGAACAGGTGAATGATAAATGTGAAGCATATGTTTGACCTATTCCATTTTATTTGTAAAAACCTACTGAGGTAGTAATGTATGAATATTTTTTAAACTAATAAATTACTATACAATCAGAATATCTCACTCCTTGTTCATGAGATCAAATAAATAAAATGTCGTCAAGTCTTGAACTTTCAGTTCAAGAGGATAATAAAGATTAAATCTTCACAAGCATGCATATGAAAATTATGTGAAAGCAATGCATTTTTCTTCCATGGCGAAAAATAATATATTTCAACAGTGATCTCTTGTACTCTTCATGCAAATAACTAGAAAAGGAATCCTTACTATCAATTCATATAAACGTTAATTATTTTCGTCCATCACATCTTTCCCAATTCATTCACATTCTGAGAAAAACGCTATGAATGTAGAAAGGGCAACATAGTGTTGACTTGGAACATAAAAATATTTTGAAAACCGTCATAACTTCGATACAGAGTGGAATGTGTCAAATTCCCAAGGCCAGAGTTGTGATTTTATAATTGTGAATGGAGTATAATTACAAATAGCGTGTGTAAAATTGTTTATCTTACTTTGGTTATAATATACGTCTCAAATTTGAATTCGAAAGTTTCATTTACCATCTCTCCCCCTGAAGAATTATTAGACACTAAGTCCCGACCCTATTGCGTTTGGCCAGATCCCACACTTTCTCTTTCTACGGAGAAAGATCCTCAAAATTTAAAATAACATATTTTCTTTTTCTTTAAGTGATGACACCCCTGATTTGTGGAAAGCCTCCTTCCGTCGAATCTCAAAGGGGGTGCTTTTTTTACATCAATACCATCCAATTCCGACCATAAACCGCACGAAACAGTCACACGTTGAGGATAGATAGGCTTATCAACAATAACTCTTAGGTTTTCTGAGACCCAGATGCGACAATTTTGCTTCTTGACGAAGCCACTGAGGTGGAAATGGGCCTCATCACTCCAGATGATTTTTCGATGGAATTCCGGATCATTTTCATGCATTTCAAGGATCCAATCAGCAAAGACATGACTTTGTTGATGATCGGACGGCTTGACTTCTTGTGTTAACTGAACTTTCTAAGCTTCAAGACCCAAATCTCCTTATGCAAAATACGGTGTAATGACGTTTGTGGAATGCCTAATTCCAAAGAACGACCAGTAATGGACAAACCTTGGTTTTCTTCAACACTTTCGGCTACTGGAGCAATATTTTCGGCTGTCCTTGAACGACGTGCATGGGTTTTATTCTTCACATCAGTAAATTGTCCTAACAGCTCAAATTTTTCAACCAATTTCTGTATTGCGGTTTGTCAAAGTGCTTCACGACGACACAAAAATGTTCGAGTTTTACGGACCATTTCTGCCAAATTTTCACCATTTTCATAGCGAATTATAATAAATTCAATGCGTTGTTGAAGCGAATATCATTTCATTTTCAATAATGTCTTAGTTCATACTTATCAAATGTCAAAAATGACAGCTTCAGAAGTGATATCTACCGAAATAACACCTCTCATTGAAAAACCCTTTAGTTGGCAATTAATAAAGGACATCTCATGTAGGGCAGAGTAATTATTTTGTCTATGTTAATATACAGGCTGTAACTGAATAAGTGTAAAACATTTAAGGAGGTGATTCCTCATCGAAAAAAAAGATAGGATCTTTCATATAAAGAAACTTCATTGGAGCATCCCTTGTTAAGATACAGCCCCTTAAAGGGGGTACATAAAATTTGTTTGAAGGTAGACATATTGAACATTCACTATGATTTCTACATGTTGTGTGTTTTGTTACTAATAACTTAGTTTTGTTTATTACCCTTTAATCGATTAATGCAGGTACTAACTACAAAATAACAATAAATCCAGTTCGCATTTATGACGATGTATCTCTGTAGTTGTTCGTAAAATAATGTTTTGCTGCTTACTGGTTTATTTTGGGCAAAAAACCCAAGAGACATGTTTTGTTTAGAATGAAACAGGCTATCGGAAATAAATTTTTGAATGGTAAACAAATAATAAGACAAAAAGTTACATTGAAAATAAATTTTAGGGGTTGCGTTTTTCACCCCTTACAACCATGGGGTAAACCAAATAAATTACTGGCTAAGTGTCTTTTTGGTAGTACAAAAAGTCAGGTTAATTTCAATATTGTAACTTTTTCAGTTCTTGTGAAAAAAATTGTTATACAAATTTTATGTACCCCCTTTAAGTGGCTGTATCTTAACAAGGGATGCTCCAATGAAGTTTCTTCATATAAAAGATCCTATCTTTTTTTCGATGAGGAATCACCTCCTTAAATGTTTTACACTTATTCAGTTACACCCTGTATACCAGATTGAAATAAAGAATTTCAAGGACCCTTATGCTCATATTCAACTGTGAAATTGGACATGATAAACGAGTATCAGAAAGCAGGAATTGAAACCAACTCAAACAATATTCTCGGGAAATCACTCATGAGATGAGTATGTCAAGATGAAATAGGGCCCATCTGGGTAAGGGATCGTGTGTGGAAGACTGAAAAATATATTTTCATCCCTTGCAAACTCCACATTCTTCAAGCAGTAATGGCGACTTTGGCGCCTCTGGAAGGAAACATAAATTGCTATCCTTTTTGACAGTCGCTGTCATCAGAAGGGGCGGCTAGATTTTTCACTTGAATATTTCTGTATATTAATCCTTAGGGTTTGGAAGGGTTCATCGTTTAGGTTCAATTCGCAGGTGGGTTTCATATGGAATTGTCGACATTTGAATTATTTGACATTTTTTCGATATTTTGAGTTGACAGTTCTATTCATGATTGTTTGAAAAATTATTAAAGCTCTCCCAATCCTTCGAAGGATTTATTTCGTTTAAGAATTGGGGGGAGCTCTTTCAATTTCGGAGATAAACATTATTTGGAATATCCTTCAGAATAGATATACGAGGATATATTGCAAAATTCTCAGCCTACTATAGAACCAAACAAAATTTCAATGTCAAAATATTTTGTTACTCAACATATTCTCCTCTTAATTGAATAGGTACATTTATTACAGCGAACCTGCAACGTCTCTAGACCTTTGAAAAAATGTTTCTTCTTGCTCTGCAAACCAGTCCTCCACAGCTTTTATAACCTCCTCGTTGGAAAAAAATGAACGACCCTCTAAACTTTTTTTCAGTTGAGGAAAAAGATGATAGTCGGACGGAGCCAGATCTGGTGGGTTTTCTACTAATTATAACCCTATAAATTACGAATTTTTTGCCTTTGGATAGCTTTTCGCGTCTTTTCTCTTTAATTTCTTCCCGTGGAGTGGTCAGTTATGTCGAATAGTAATCTTCAGTTATTGTTCTACCCTTATGCGAAAGATCAATTATGATTACCCTATGGCAATCCCAAAAAACTGAAGCAAGAACTTTTCCAGCAGATTTTCAGGCACGAAACATCTTAGGTCTTGGAGAACCAGAGTGTCGCCATTCCATCGATTGTTTCTTTGTTTCTGGATCGTAGAAATGTATCCAAGTCTCATCCATAGTAACAATTGGGTTTAAGAAGTCTACATCGTTTTTAAATCGAGCACAGATCGAACGCGATGCTTCTACCCTTGCTCGCTTTTGGTCAACATTCAAACATTTGGGGATCCATTTTGCAGAATTTTTTCTTATGTCCAAATTGACGTGAACTATATGATGAACGCGTTCGTATGAAATCTTCAGTGCTTCAGATATCCGTTTTAGCCCAATTCGACGTTCTGATAGAATCATGTCATGAACTGCATCGATATTTTCGGGGACTGACACAGAAACTGGCCTTCCCGATCGGTCATCATCTTCCATAGAAAATTTACTTCTTTTGAAGCTCACAGTCCAATTTTTCACGGTCGCATACGAAGGACATTGATCACCAAGGGTATTAAGCATATCTTCGTAAATCTGCTTACCTCTTAACCCTTTCAAATACATGTACTTGATGATGGCTCGATACTCCAATTTTTCGATTTTTACAATTTCGGTGGACATTTCTTTCTTATTTATTGCGTAACTCTGGTTAACTTTTTTGACGTCGGACTCTACACTGATACTTCCTTAAGTTATTGTTCGTTGATATGGTATCGCAATATTTTGTTTATGCATGGAACTGGTCTAGGTTAACTAGATATCTATATATCCTCTTAAATATTCCCCGTTAGATAATTAATAAATTCAAAAGTTCTTGGACTGGACCTGCGATATTCCGAATATTCTTTCCATTCAATGAATCGATTTCTCCTCATAAGGATCCGATAATTCCTCATTCCTCCCAATATTCAGGAATTTCCGTCATATCCTCGAAGACTTTGATCTTACGAAATTCAGCTCGCAGAGAAACAATAAGATTTTCTTTGGAGAAGACTGGCAAGAAGCACCATGAAGGGATTTCTAGACGGAATGAGATTATAATCTTTCCGCATTTATACATTCTCAGTGAATGAAACGAATTGAAGCAACTTCAAAGGATCAGTCATTACAAATTATTATAAAGTTCTGTTTAATGAAGCAGGAACTCTGTGGTAGTTAATTAACCCTAATTCTACTGGGCTAATGAACATAATATTCTGTGCAGAAATCGCGAGTTTTAGAAGGGATTGAGGCTCATGAAAGGTTTGTTACAGGCGTCTGACAATTAAGAAAATATTTTGAATACTTAGATTCAGAATACAACTTTTATTTGTTTCTCATTTGTAAACGTCAGTTTTCAAAAACACAATATTAATCAAGAAAGTTTATTTTATCAAGTCACTAACTTGTAAAACTGACAGTTAACTTGCAAAATTTTTACAAGTTAGTAGTATTATTTACATTAGAAAATTTTGTTTTATCGTCATATATGTTGAAAATCATGGTACAATTGTTATTTCCAGTAACACAGATTTTTGATGATGAAAGAGTTGATACTGATGATGATGAATATTTGTACTCTCCTTACTACCAAATAATTTGCTAGACATTTCGATTTTTTTGTTGACCGAATCATCGACATAACTCATCGCAATTTAGGTGCTCTTCCACCCTCCTGCACGCTTTAGTGCTAAAATATCTCCACCCGAATCCGCAACCAAAGTGGCTCCAGTTCTGCGAAAAGAGTGGCCGGTGTATAACTCTGGGTCTTTTAAACCTGAATATTTCGCTATTTACCACCAATAGTGTGCTGGCCAGCATTAAGGAAAATGCACTTTCCATGTCGGTATGCCAAAAAAAATCTTAGGCTTTCTGTTCCAGGAGGCCGAAGATTTACATATTTTTTGTATAACATGCAGGGCTTGAAGCTGCAGCCATCATCAATAACGTATTTTCCCATATCTTCTACATCATTCATGTTTAAGGGGAGAATTTCGTCTCATCGACAACATCCAAAAATCCCAAATATTGTTACAATTATCGCCAGCAACCACTGGTCATCAGGAGCATGTAAAAGAAATTGTTCAGCCTCTTCTTTACTTAATACCTTGGCCTTTTTTGGCGTATAACGCTCATTTTCTCGTTTCAGAAACGCTATTACCTTTTGAAATCTGCAAATGACAACTAAAGGTGATATTTTTCAATAATTTTTTTAAGGAAAACAAACCTGCGAACTGGGGCATTCTCTTTCATTTCCAAGCAGCTTTTCAGCATAGACCATTTTGCCCATAAAGTATTAGGGCTGAATCTAGCTGATAGTTGATTCAAGTAGACCAACAAAACATCTTCAGTTACCTACCCCAATCACTCTTTTTTTGTTTTGCCACTTTTTGAAGTCGTCGTATTCTCGCTCGTACCTTGAAGCTGATTTTGCAGGTAATAAACTTGAAGCTACACTGCTGGCTGCCTCAATAATTTCTTTTGGTACCTACATTCATTTTCGCTTTCGCTAAAACAAATGTAAAGAAAAATAAACAGACATGTTCATGGCAACGCTTCCATAGCTTAAGACATTTGCGACAAATTATTGAGATTTTTTTTGGAATTTATCTTACCTTTTTACAAATGAGAAACAAATAAAATATAAAACAATACACGCAAGGTAACGGGTTTTACTGGCTCAGGGAGGTAACTGACTCGCCTGCGGCTCGTCAGTTATATCCATAAACTTATCAAAATAGGATAATATGTCTATGGTTATATGTTATATCCTCCATTCGCCAGTAAAAAACCCTCTTACCTTGCTTGTAATGTAATATACTATTTAATCGTTATGCATGTGCTGATGGTGGTCGCCATTTTGATACTGCCGAGAATTGAGTGGAGAAACGAAAGAATTTCACTGTCTCGAACAGACAATCCTTTTTGGCCATATCAAAAACTGATTACCGGAAAAATGAATAGAACAGCTTCTCCTCCTCAAAAATCCTTTCTCTCCAACATTTTCAGCATCGAAAAAGTCTCTCTGTCCCCCAATTTATCAAGACTGCTAACCAGCATCCAGGGCCCACTTAGCGGACCCATTTTTTCGGATTCATTAAGGCAGAGATTGATAAATCAAGTTAGTCTAATTCACACTCGCCATCGTTGATTAATTGATCCAAAATGATTTAATAACTTTCTATACTGCTGCAAAAAGTGTTCTTCGGGTGTCAGTGAGGCGGGGTTTCTTTCATCATGATTGATAGTTTTGTGGACTGTATTCTATTTCCATCAAGTCGACGCGGTATTGCGTTGAAAAAGTTATATATTGGCTTATGTGGTTCGAGAAGTTCGTGTTTTTTGTTGGAAAGTTCAACGGAGGCAACTCTCTTATGTGTAACCATAAATTATCAATTTTTGACATGGGGAACACGAGAAGTTCGTATTCAGAATGAGAAGGCGATATTCTTGAAGCATTATAAGGAGTTTTTGTCAATAATAGTTCCACAATATTTCAAAAACTACATATCAATTCGGGTTGAATTAATTTTGCTTGTTGACCTAGGGAGTAATCTCCATTTTTTGAAGACATGTTGCATCTGGAAGGAATTTTATTTATTGTGAGTTGTTTTAGACAGGGTGAGTCTTTGACTTGTACAGGGTGGACAAAATTGGTGCTACATGAACTAAAACATATGATACATTTCTGAAATGGTGATTCTTTCTAAGTCATTTCAAACTACTGTTTCCATAAGAAAAAACACCACTTTATGTTATAACTAAGCGAATAAACCTCTTAGAAAAAATCAGAGTACGCCACTGGATTGGTATCAGAAAAGTGCCTGTATAATGTTTTTATTTCAACATCTTAGCATAAACAGAAACGGAGATAATGACCAAAGTTGAAATCGCCCGAAATTCAATTTTGGCCTATAACTCGGAAACGAAAGAAGATAGAGGAATGCAGTTGACGGCAGTATCAGTTTCTCGAAAAAAGGTGCCATTCATTTTTCTCTATCTCCTCGGGTTAAAAAGTTTTAGTTCATGTAGCACCAATTTTGCCCACCCTGTACATATATATATATTTTAACTGTAGATTTCCTTCATCAAACGGAACACTTTTTTTCGAAACCATTTTTCAAAATTCGGTTTCGTTTGAAAGATACAGGGTGTTGAAAATCCATGAAAAAAAAACACTTTCCTTTTCATATCTTCGGAACCGTTATTTCAAAGGAACTGAATTTTGGTTCATTGTTTACTCCTTTCATGGTGCATATTCCTCAATCAAAACTTATTCCATATTTCTCCTGGTATGAAAGCTACAGAGTAGCCGTCTCATGAACCAAAAATACTATAAAACCACTTGAAAAAGATGAACAGTTTATATTTTCGAAAGATTCAATCATAAAAAAGTAATCTTATGTTCTTAAGTGAAACGCGTCGTTTTCGAGATATTCCCAATTTTATCCGATAAAATCATAAGAATAATCTGGATGCTTCCCTGGATTTATGATATCACAGAATGGCTGAACTTTATAAACCCTCTGATTATCTATAAAAATCAACAATGTTGTCAGAATGTTCATTAACTTTGTCAAGACTAAAATGTCAATGGAATACAAAATTCGGATATTCATGATGAATGTCCCATAGAAACCACGTATGTATTGAATTGAAATTATGCAAAATGAAATGATACTTCGCACTTCATGATCTGTGGCGATGTTTCTATTTAAACAATATCCTCTTGGAATTTTATAAACTCGACACTACACGGTTATTATCACATTATTTCGCTTTCGCTGAAAGTCTTCACATCAAGCATGCTTCGTTCAACAACCACAGAATAACTGTTTGGTCTGTGGAACAACGGTTTGTCTTGCGCGCTCTGGCTACCTCGCATTGCGAAGTCGCGCATCCGGCGCACCGTTATAGGCGACTGAAATTAAGATCGTAGCGATATACCGGCAAGAATCATGAATACTCCTTCGGCATTTCCAAAGAAAAACGACTAGACGCCATCAGCCGAAAGTGAACAAAACTAGTGGCCTTGCGTTGGTTCATCCGTTAACGATAGGGGACGTACACTGCTTCCTTGTTTGAAGAGAAAATTAACCTAATTTGGCATCGTCTTCTCAAGAGCTCTATGATAGCCATATCATAGAAGATGGTTAGATGGGTAAGGTTAGGTCATTGACCTCGAATCCTATGACCTAGGTTAATGGAGTTATGTTAGTTCAGTGAAAAAACAATTTTTTTTTAAATAATTTTAAGATATCGAGGAAAAAATGAACAAGTTATGAGTGTTTAAAAATTAATCTTCAGGAGAATCGAAAAAGGAACTTATTTTGATGGGAGAAATATGGCTTTCTAGTTGCATATATAATCGGATGAAACTAACTGTTTTTGTTGAGAAAAAACGTGATTGTACCATTTTTATTCCACTAAGGTCAGTACTGGAGTATTTACTGAATGTATCAACTCAACGTTTCGAGAAATATGAACTCCCAGAAAATTCTTTCAGAAACGTATTTAGCCCATTTTTTTTCAAATGGCCATATCTTTTCAACAGAGCCGAATTCGGAAAATGAAGAAAGAGTTTCTTTCGACCTCAAGAATCTTCAGTTAAAAAATATCTACAAGACAAAGACTCACCCTGTATATCTGTTTTAGTAATTATCATTATACAGTGCTAGTCAAAAGTCCCCTCCCCCCCTCGTATCAATGAACGGGTATACTTAATAATGAAATTTGGAGGGTGGAAATAAACGGATGTAGGCTTCTCAACTGCTCATAACAGGTGACACAATAGTCATAAATGACGTCACAAGGCCACTGTGACCAATAATTTTAAATGGGACCCTATGGCAAATCAGCCGAAACCCAAACAAAATTGTTATGACTGAATAGGTATTTTCAATACCTTTCAAACGAGCTGTCACTTGCCATAGGGTCCCATTTGAAATTATTGGTCACAGTTGTCATATATTTATGCATATATGTGTATGTATGTGTTCAGTGCTACGCCACTGATATGATCATGCGTGCATGCATTAGCAGATCAGGTGATACATGAATAAAAGGACAGTTTAAACCTACAAGTCGTTTGAATAACGTTTGGTATCTAACATGGCGCAGTCGGTTATGGAAATTTAGAAATTGTAGTAGAAAATCGCGAAGTCTAAGATGGGAGATTATAGAGGAATTCAACAAATGAATTTCAGTGGGGATTTAGCCGGAAACTGGAAATTGTGG
Source organism: Adalia bipunctata (assembly GCA_910592335.1). Lineage (NCBI taxonomy): Eukaryota > Metazoa > Arthropoda > Insecta > Coleoptera > Coccinellidae > Adalia > Adalia bipunctata. The sequence continues at coordinate 20,029,958 of OU342955.1, forward strand.
AGGCAAAAGTTTGAGAATTATCTGGTGGCGTCAGAGGTTAATAAGAAGGATGAGACAATCCAAATAGCCCAACTTCTTCATTACATTGGAGAAGATGGAATTATTATCTACAATACATTCACATTCGACGATGAAACTAAAGATAAATTAGCAACAATAATGGAGAAATTCGACGAACATTTTTTGCCGAAGAAGAATCTCTCATATGAAAGATTTATGTTTTTTACAAGAAAACAACGTGATAACGAGAGTATCGAGCAGTTCGTCACGGATTTGAAAAATAAGGCAAGATCATGCGAATTTGGAGATCTCAAGGAAAGCCTTATCAAGGATATAATGGTATGTGGCCTGCAGAGTCAACTTCTTAAGGAAAAACTTCTACAGGAAAATGACATCGAATTGGACGATGCAGTCAAAATGTGTTTAGCAGTGGAGAAGTCACGTGAACAATCCAATGAAATGGCAGGGTCCAGTCTGGAAGTCGAGGCAGTGAATTATCATCGATCTAAACGATATTCGAAAATACCTGGGAATATGAACGACATCAAGAAACGGGAAGACGACGTATCCAGTGGTCGCAAACATGTGTGTTTCAGGTGCGGAATTTTTCACGAAAGAAATCAGTGTCCGGCGTTCGGGAAACGGTGCCGTGAGTGCGGTTTACAAGGTCATTTTGCGAAGATGTGCAGAAAGAGGAACATCGATCAGTTGGATATTGAAAATCAAAGTGTGGAAGGTGATGAAAAGTCTGTATTCATTTACAGCATAGGACATAAGGGTGATAGAAATAATTCTTCTTGGTTTGCTTCCATTTTAGTCTATAATAGATCATTTATTAATTTCAAACTGGATACGGGTGCACAGGCAAATTTGATTTCTCTTAAACATTTAGAATTGATAAATATACCGAGAGGGTTTATTTTGGAAACGGATGTCTCATTGAAATCTTATACAAACAACTCAGTGCCAGTTTTGGGTAGGTGTTATCTTCCTTGTAAACACAAAGATATCGAATGCATTTTGGAATTTTATGTTGTAGAATCGAATTTCAATAGTTTATTAGGTTTAGAAGGATGTCAAAGATTGAATTTAATTAAAAGAATCGATAGTGTTAAAACGAGTGGAAATGATATTTATCCAAAGCTAATTAACAATAACAAAGAACTTTTCTCTGGATTAGGTAGTATATCAGGTGAATATCACATAGAATTAAAAGATAACTTTATTCCGGTAGTTCACCCCCCTCGCAAAATTCCAATTCCGTTATTAGGTAAGTTTAAGGATACTTTGGTCAAACTTGAAAGAATGAAAATAATTAGAAAAATAGATGAACCTACGGATTGGGTGAATTCGATAGTGATTGTAAAGAAGAGTGATGGAAATTTGAGAATTTGTTTAGACCCTCGAGACTTAAATTCAGCTATTAAACGAGAAATTTTCCAGATACCAACAATAGAACAAATTACATCAAAATTAGCGGGAGCTCAATTTTTCAGCAAGTTGGACGCGAATAGCGGATTTTGGCAAATTCGTCTCGATGATGAAAGCGCAAAATTATGTACTTTTTCCACTCCTTTTGGGAGGTATTGTTTTCTAAGAATGCCATACGGAATTAAATCGGCGCCAGAAATTTTTCAAAAACGTTTCAAGCAAATATTTGATTTAGAAGGAACAGAATTATATATTGATGATCTTGTAGTTTATGGTAAAACAAAAGAGGAGCATGACCGACGTTTATTGCAAGTTTTTGAAAGAGCTCGAAAGTATAATGTAACATTCAATAGAGAAAAATGCCAATTTGGGGTATCAGAGATAACTTTTTTAGGGTACACATTCACGAAAGACGGTTATTTTCCTACTTCAGAAAGAGTTGAAGCTATAAAAAATTTTCCTAAGCCAAAAAGTAAGAAGGAAGTCCAAAGATTTTTAGGAGTAGTCACTTATGTCGGTAAATTCATTCCTAATTTGTCCAATTTGAATTTTCCATTGCGAGAATTAATAAAAAATGATGTTTGTTTCTGTTGGACAGAAAAACAAGAGAAATCTTTTGAAGAATTGAAAAGGAAATTGATTGAACACCCGGTACTACAATATTACGACATTAAAAAACCTGTTGTGGTTTCAGTTGATGCAAGTAAGAACGGTTTAGGAGCATGTTTGTTACAGAATAAATTACCGGTGGCTTATGCATCTCAGGCATTGTCGGATGCACAGCAAAGGTGGGCACAGATAGAGAAAGAATTAGCCGCAATTTTATTCGGTTGTGAAAAATTTTATGAGTATGTTTATGGTAGATCATTTATTGTAGAGACAGATCACAGACCTTTATTGGGAATTTTTAAAAAACCACTAGTAGCATGCCCGGCTAGGTTACAGCGAATGGTTCTACAACTACAAAAATTCGATTTTAAACTTGTTTTCAAACCTGGCAGAGATCTGTTTATATCCGACGCTTTATCTCGTGCTGTATATGATAATGATGAGTATAAATTTGAAGGCGAATTAGACGTATGCGTAATAGAGAACAATTGTGAAATGACTAATAAAAAATATTTAGAAATGATAAGATTGACAGAAGAAGATGCTGAACTTAAACAGTTAAGAAAATTTGTAATGAATGGTTGGCCAAAATCTATCAAAAAATTACCAGATATTGTTAAACCCTACTTCAAATTTCGACATGAAATAGTTGAGAGTAATGGTTTACTGTTTAAGGGAAGTCAAATATGCATTCCTTCGAAAATGAGACCTGAGATAATTGAAAAAATTCATTACGGTCATTTTGGAATAATAAAATGTAAAAATAGAGCGAAACAATCCTTTTTTTGGCCTAACATGTGTAAACAAATAGAAAGTAAGGTACTTTCTTGTAGAGTATGTCTCAAGTATAGAGTTTCAAATAAAAAAGAAGAACTGATATTGCACGAAATCCCCAATATTCCTTGGTATAAAATTGGATGTGATATTTTGTACTTGGGATCTATAATGTATTTGCTCGTAGTCGATTATTATACCAAGTGGGTTGAATTGATTGAATTAGATGTTAATGCACATTCAGACACAGTGATAGGTTGCCTGAAAGATATGTTTGCAAGATGGGGAATACCTGCAATATTGGTCTCTGATGGAGGTCCACAGTTCAGTTCAGGAAAATTTAAAGAATTCTCTGAAAAGTGGAACTTCATCCATACAATATCAAGTTCAAGATACCCTCAATCGAATGGGATGGTGGAAAGAACAAAACAGACTATGAAAAAATTACTTTATAAAGCTTCTGATGAAAAGAAAGAAATTGAATTCGTTTTGCTGATGTATAGAAATACACCCTTAGAAAGTGGTTTTTCTCCATCCCAGTTGATGATGTCGAGAAATCTTAGAGATATTCTTCCTTATTCTGATAGACAGTTGAAACCCTTAGTAGTAGACTATGAATCCTATAATCAACAAATGAGAAAGTCTAGACAGAAACAAAAACAGTATTATGATGAGAAAAGTCAAATGTTAAAGTCAATACCTGTAGATAGTAGAGTAAGATTTCAGAAGAATTCAGGGTCTTCATGGTCGTTTGGCAGAATCTTGGAGAGACCGAGAGATCGTTCATATAAAATTAAAACTGAGGATGGATCACATCTAGTAAGGAATCGTAGATTTGTCGAAATTCTGCCGAACGAGTATGGAGGTCCATATACATGTAACACGGAAATTAAAGATGAGATGTATTCTCCTAATGAGAGAGATCATGTAACAAATAATTCAGATAATTTAGATTTGACTGATTGCTTGGATAATAGTGTTGAGAATTATAATATTCCTAGTACATCCTCGTCTGGAAGAACCATAAAAAAGCCAGATAGGCTTATGTACATGTAATTATGTAATTTCGTTCAGTATCTTGTAAAGAAGGGAGATGTCATATATTTATGCATATATGTGTATGTATGTGTTCAGTGCTACGCCACTGATATGATCATGCGTGCATGCATTAGCAGATCAGGTGATACATGAATAAAAGGACAGTTTAAACCTACAAGTCGTTTGAATAACGTTTGGTATCTAACAACAGTGACCTTGTGACGTCATTTATGACTATTTCGTCACCTGTTATGACCAGTTGAGAAGCCTACATCCGTTTATTTCCACCCTCCAAATTTCATTATTATAAGTATACCCGTTCAAAAGATACGAGGGGGGGAGGGGACTTTTGTTTAGCACTGTATAATATTATTCAATGTCCCGCGTGAAGTGAGAGACAGGACTCTTTCACTTTCGTGTTCAGTTTCTCCCTCTATTGATAGGTTCAATAGGGACCATTTCCAAAGAAGGCTGCTTCAAACGAGGGGATATCACGACGATATCATCAAGCAGAAACCATAGTACTTGAATTTACAACTCAGTTAATCAGACATATCGATTGCGGTGAGTGCTATTTTTGCTCAATCCAGTAAACCAACCGAACGTTTCATTAACCATATTGAATTCAGTCAGTGAACTATATGGATTACCATAATTTTCATAAATGAACTAACTCAGAGTCCCCTTATTTTTGTCTCTTGGAAAAAATTGCATGCGATACATACAGACTTTAAGCATCTAAGTATCGTTGGTGTGAAATGAAGAGATAAGTAAAGTCTTGCAGTCTTCACTTTATCAAAAAACTCCCATTACATTAATATAAACCCACATAAACCTTTGAAATCCAAAAACAATGCCAGGCGTAATTTTCACCGGAACACACACAATCATGAAGGATAAAAAAGAATCCATTCTTCATCAAGCGCACGTTAAATCCGAGAGTGAGACATAGACGTGTTCGTTTCCTGCCCATTCATACTCTGGGACCTTCTTCATTTACATATAATTGAGGGGGTTACCATTCAGCGTTAGAGGCGAACACTCAAATTCCGAATTTAATGATACTTTTTCTCTGCGAGCTTCAGTTTTGTATGCCGTGTATACCGAGAATTCCCTGAGGATCAAAATAATGAATTCTGCTCTGCTAAACTGATGTGATGCTGTTTGGGACAATGCAAGTTAATTGACATGGTCTTCTTGATGAGACTTTCTTTTCGAGGTGATCTGAATGAAAAGTGTTCAATCCAATAAGAATCTGGAATCTTCAGAACACACAAATGGATATTCAAATTTTTATTCAAATCATCCATTCAGTGCGAAAATAGGTTCTATTCAAACCCTTTATGTTATATCGAATCTATCATCTACTCTATAAAGGACCCCGCACACTTAGTTAGGAAAAGCGGGTCCAGTGAATTTTCCCCATTTTTACATATTATATTCAAATCAACCTTAAGAACAATATATCAGATTTTCACGAAGGTCTTACATCCGGTTTGTTCTATAGGGCGTTCCAAAATTGCAGCTACGGAAAAATGATTCTTTAAATTTTGATGATGATTCTTCTAATTTTCAGAATTTCATCATGATGCCTTGGGTTCTGAATAACAAGATATCACAGATATCCGAACACCGCCCACCACGTTAAGTTTCGTTATACAGGCTGTTCCATGAAGCCTTATAAGTAACTGAATGTAACTTTGTAAGTGACTTTGTGACCACCCTGAGTTTTTTAAAATATGACACCATGATGTATGTCCACCTCTGTAGGAAGTTTCATTAATGTACAAAAAACAGTTGCAAAATAATTCAGGTTTAAATTCGGATTTCATACAATTTTTCTTTAAAACTTATTTGTAGTTGAGATTTCTGTCAAAGAATATAGGTTTTCATTCAGTATAATTATTATGATAGGTATTGACGGTCGGTCCAAAGGTGTTTTCATTCAGGAATGTACAGGATGGACATAATTCGGTGTCACTAATCTCCTCATTTTGCTATCTCAAAATCTGTTTATATAGAAAAACAGTATTATCATTCCAGGTTGTTGTATCTCTGAGCACTCTAAGGATGCATATTTTTTTGAATATTATACTATGAAAGTATGTCGACCTTTGTGAAAAATTTTTCTCGTGTATAAATAATTAAAAGATTGTTGCCAAATCATTCAGGTTTAAGTTCAATATACACCATTACTCGAAATACTAATTATCACAAAATATGAAATCTAATTATTCCAATCTCAAAATAGAGTTATTAACACGACTGATCAAACAATTGAAAGATTTAACAGTTGAAAGGCTGAAGATTTCAGCTTTATAGTTGTTACACCACTATATAATCTAGGACAGTTAAAAAAAAAATCATGAAATAATCACTCCTGCATTCAAGATAGAATTGAACAGTTGAGTAGAGGGGTAGTCGTATCCAAGAAACCAGAGTACGCTTGTTATCTGAGATTATGTCCCCAGGGTTCTGGCTCCAGTAATGGTGTATATTGAACTAAAACCTGAATGATTTGGCAACAATCCTTTATTTATTTATACATGAGTGAAATTTTTCACAAAGGTCGACATACTTTAATGGTATAATATTTAAAAAAATATGCATCCTCAGAGTGCTCAAAGATACAACAACCTGGAATGATATTACTGTTTTTCTATATAAACAGATTTTGAGATAGCGAAATGAGGAGATTAGTGACACCGAGTTATGTCCATCCTGTACATTCCTGAATAAAAACACCTTTGGACCGACCGTCAATATCTATCATAATAATAAATAATACTGAATGAAAACCTATATTCCTTGACAGCAATCTCAACTACAGATAAGTTTCAAAGAAAAATTGTATGAAATCCGAATTTAAACCTGAATAATTTTGCAACTGTTCTTTGTACATTGATGAAACTTCCTACAGAGGTGGACATACATCATGGTATCATATTTTGAAAAACTCAGGGTGGTCACAGAGTCACTTACAAAGTTACATTCAGTTACTTATAAGGCTTCATGGAACAGCCTGTATAACGAAACTTAACATGGTGGGCGGTGTTTGGATATCTGTGATATCTTGGTATTCAGAACCCAAGGCATCATGATGAAATTCTGAAAATTAGGAAGGATTATCATCAAAAATTGAAGATTCATTTTTCCGTAGCTGCATTTTTGGAACGCCCTATAGAACAAACCGGATGTAAAACCTTCGTGAAAATCTGATATATTGTTCTTAAGGTTGATATAAATATAATATGTATAAAAATGGTGAAAATTCACTGGACCCGCTTTTCCTAAGTAAGTGTGCGGGGTCCTTTGTGAAAAGGAGATTAATTCTTTCAAAACCTCACTTGAAGATGATAGTTATCCGAAACACATAAATCAAACAGCAGTTTCGTTGTTCCTTCACATCACTTTTTGCCATTTCGTTAACTGCACTTTATCTATTCAAGAGATTTGTTATCTCTTTGTCCTTGACAGTCAACCCAATTTCCACAGCAAGTAGATTTAGTCCATACGTTCATAGTTTTTCCAACAGGTACATCGTACCCAGTGGCGGCTGCTCAATAAGTGCACATGTGCACGTGTACCCCCAACTTATATCTTCATCTAAAGGAATTTACTTTTGTGTTTATATTTTATATTTGGGTATTCGATTTAATTTTTTCATTTCCGATGTTCCGGTTCACGGTTCTGTATTTCAGACTCCAGACGGCGGGCGAACTTTCAACGCAAATGCGGCCAATGCAAATATACGCGTAGAGTCGTAGACACTAGACGGCAGTCGGTACACTGCACATCCGAAGTGAGCCTTGATTGGAGCATCAGCGGCCCCTCGCGCTCCAAACGTCCCGTAACAGTCAACCATATTTAGCAGACACAGGTACACATCCAAAATGTGTACGCGTTGGCTACGTCATAGATGAAGAACTACGGTGCTACGATGTACCGATGTACGTCGTGTGTAGGTGAGATAATTCTTTATTTATAGGTGAGATGCTGTCTACCGTGTTTGTTGTATTCGCGCAATATGGCCGAAAATTTGGAGAATCTGATTTGCATTAGCGTACAATGTTTAAAAACAATTCGTTTTTCTTTGCTGACATCAGAAGAAAAATAAAAGATCAAAAGTGCCGGTCGTCCAAAACTGATTTTATCGTTCACGCATGTAACAAAATGTAAAACACGCGATTATAAAAGAACCTTTAAGATCAAACAGAATGAACCAGATCCGGTGTCAAGGATTTAACCATTTAAAAGAAAAAATTAAAAAACATCAAAGTTCCAAGGCACCTCTCTGTCATGCAAATACGGTTTTGATTTATTAGGTAAACAAAATATTCAACAACAATTAAACAGTGCTTACCGACTGAATATCGAGAAACATTATGAGCAAGTAAATAAAGACAGATACATCTAATCGAAAATCATAAACTGTATTAAATTTCGTGGTGATTTCGAACTAACATCACGTGGCCATCATGATGGAAATTATTCGATAAACCCTGGTAGGTATTTTTGAAGGTCATATCAATTTTTCGGCTGAATTAGATTTAGCACTCAGGGATCATTTGGATGAATCCACAGTATTTAAATATAAAGATGATGAAACAAGTGACATTTCAAACATTTTCCAAATGGTTATTGTTTTCCGTTATACTTTAACAGACCGTACCGCTTATACTTACAATTTCAGATTTTTGCGCCTACTCCTTTTCTGAATATTATCCCAAGATGAGGCGAAAGAACGTCACAAACTGCTCTAAAATGCGAGTTTTGAAGGTTAGTTTTCAAATTTTTTTCTTCCTCCGAACTTCCACATGTGCACTCCCAAAATGAAAATCCACGCGCCGCGACTGATCGTACCATTTGTGAGTTTCATTCTTCCACTGTCGATTTGTTTTTAAAGAAAGTCCTGGTGAGGTAATACAGGGTCTTTCACGAGGAACCTCACCCATATTTATACGGGAAACTACTGAACGTATTTTCATGAAATTCAGCACTTATAAGTATTTCACGATGCTGATGAAATCTAAAATATTTTAAGGCATGAGCACCTCCGGTTTTTCCGGAAATGACGTCAACTTCCGTTTTTCAAATTAGAACACCATTTTTTTATTGCAGAAATAGATTCCTTAGAAAATTTCAAGTTATTTTGATGTAACATTTTTCAGTTTTGGTTGGAAAATTCTCTCTGAGCGGGAAAATTCGAAAAAAAATCGAAAATAGAGCTCCGCTGAAACAAGAATAACTTCGAGGTTTTTGGATGGAAAATTTTCATTTTTAGGATTTTTCAAGATGTAAGATTGATGTGTCCACTTTGAAAATCGAAATCGCGATTCATGATACAGGGGGTGAAAAAATCGCTTTCAAAGTTAGGGATGACAAAATCGTGAAAAATAAATTTTTTCAAATTAGAACCCCATTTTTTTATGGCAGATATTGAATCTACGTTAAAAAATAATGTGAGTGCATGCATCACACCCTTGCCCTAAAGTGGATATTAACTCAGAAAATATCCATTTTAGGGCAAGGGTGTGATGCATACACTCATATTATTTTTTAACGTAGATTCAATATCTGCCATAAAAAAATGGGGTTCTTATTTGAAAAAATTGATTTTTCACGATTTTGTCATCCCTAACTTTGAAAGCGATTTTTTCACCCCCTGTATCATGAATCGCGATTTCGATTTCTAAAGTGGATACATCAATCTTACATCTTGAAAAATCCCAAAAATGAAAATTTTCCATCCAAAAACCTCGAAGTTATTCTTGTTTCAGCGGAGCTCTATTTTAGATTTTTTTTTCGAATTTTCCCGCTCAGAGAGAATTTTCCAACCAAAACTGAAAAATGTTACATCAAAATAACTTGAAATTTTCTAAGGAATCTATTTCTGCAATAAAAAAATGGTGTTCTAATTTGAAAAACGGAAGTTGACGTCATTTCCGGAAAAACCGGAGGTGCTCATGCCTTGAAAATATTTTAGATTTCATCAGCATCGTGAAATACTTATAAGTGCTGAATTTAATGAAAATACGTTCAGTAGTTTCCCGTATAAATATGGGTGAGGTTCCTCGTGAAAGACCCTGTATTGTTGCCTTGTTTTCATATTAGTTTAGGTAATGTTTATCAAAAGGCGAACAGGGCAGGTTTGTCTATCACTATTGGAAACCAACCATTCACTACTTGTTCAGCTTTCGGAACCATCATGGCACGTTCGACTGAAACCGGATTTCATTCAATGCGATTTGTTGGAGAGTCATCGTTTCTTTCTCTCGTTTTGAAAAAATCCACCAAACTGCCTCTCCTACTCGCCACGCTTCTTCTACTGCAGCAATATGCTCCCTTATTCCATATCAATATTATCATGTTAAGCTCAGAAAAATTGAACGAAACTGAATCGGTATTGAAGGATATATTAGTATACCCGGCTCCCCCACCATTTAGCGGTTAGAGTCCCCCTTTTTTACTCACAACTTTCGAGGTAACAACTCGTATATTCCACTTGCGGAATAATAAGCCTCATTCCTCGACAAAATTCAGTTGAAATATTCAACTTGCAATCGCCACAATTAATCTCCTAGAGAGAATCCTCGTTATCCTGATCTGCAAGTTGCATTTGTCGTTGAAACAATCCCCTAACTGAAAACCGGTAGAATAGATTTAACCCGGTTGTTACTCCTCCCATATTCTAGTGAATTAATGTTCGAAGTTTGTTATCGCTCATCATATCATCGAAGTAAGGGCATCAGGAAGATGCTTAAAATATTGCGCCTCCATAGCATACAGGAACTCGGGGCAGCAAATCCTCTTAACGATGTAATTAATAATCCTGTGTTTCAGCCCAGTGCGAGTCCTTTTCCTAGATGTATTTCCTGTCCGATAAGGTGAAATGGTACTTAAGTCCTTAAGTCCGATTGGAGATTATACCATATCGAGTGGATATTATATCCGTAGCAATAGACCTTTATGATTTGGGGAAAACTATTGTTGAGGCTATCCTGAATGGGCAATATTCGTTGTATAGTGGGGCGAAGTCGATGACTTTAAAAGAATGAAAAAACTGAACTTTTTTCCGACTTTGTTCCAGAAATTTTTTATTTTTCGATCGAAAAATTCATTTTCACTTTCGTGATTAAGAAAAGAATTTCTTCTCACATTGTTATGAAAATTTATTTTGTAGACAGTCATACCATTTTGGAATCTCAATGACACAGGCATTATTTTTCCAAATTTGTCAAACAGGTGACCATATTCTTTTTACACACGACGTCAGGTTGAAAAAAAAAAAAAACCAAACATGAATTCGGATCTATATCATCGACAATAAAAAAACTATGCATGTACTTCAAAAATCATAATTAACATTCGATAGTGAATACTATCCAGAAAAGAGATTGAAAATTTCCGTCATTTGGAGTGGTGCCCCCAAAAAGAGTGGCAAAGGATTTAATTTTTCTTTCGAAAACTTCTTTTACTGAACATAAATAAAATTTTTCAGAAACTCCAGAAAATCCTCCACCCCCAGGTAGGGAAAATACGTTCAAAATGACATATATGGACAGAATGACATAGGCATCATAACTTGAGTTTGGATGTATCAAATGCAGAACTACCTACCACATCACACGACCCGAGTGGCTTCTATTAACCTCTGAAAATTAGCAAGAGCTACTCTGGTTCATTCGGTCGTTATGAGTGATAACAGAAATCAATAGGTCACGAGTTTTTTTCATTGCGCCAAATTTTAAAAAGAAATGGCCAGTTTTCACCATTTTTTTCATTTATATTGCATTCAATTCAAACTAGGTATACCTACTTATTTGTCATTTCATTGTATTCACGAAGCTATGTTTATGTTAAATATACTTATTCTATTAATTCGATACATTTCTAGTTTTATATCGCTATATGGACAAAATGACATATACCTACAGTGAACGGACAAAATGACATAGGTATTTCAGCTGAATTAACCGTATCTGCCAGACAACACCAAGACAATCCATCTCAGGCTCCATCAGCGAACAAAGAATCAGGACTTGTCTTAACATATTCATAACAAAATCTTCATCTGCAGCTTATAAAGGCAATGCATCTTAACCTACCATTTCTGCTGATCCTATGAGGTATGAGGAGGTTTCTCCAATTCCTAAAGGACGATTTATAAGTGAACAAGGCAAACGTGAGCCGAGGACTCGACAAACGTACTTATTGTTTCGAATTGTACACCTAATACGATTGCAATAAAATCAAAAAAGAGCCCATACCACCTCCAAAAATAAGGAGACAAGTCCCTTGGGCAATATCTGAAGAAGACAATGAAGATGAAAATGTTTCTAGCAACTTTCGAGATGATGAAGACGATTGGACAATCGTCTTCATCATCTATTGTTATGAGACCTTTTTTCCCGATTCAGATCTTCTCCAGGATTAGCCCTAAAGAAGACTAGTCACGATACATGCATTGGTTGCATTGGGCCCACGCATCTTGTGCTGATGTTCCTAGAAGAACCAAGCGTTTAATCGGTGAACTTCGTCAGTAGTTTTGTACCTATGAGTAGAAAACAACAGTTGTCTGTTGCCAGTATGTCATTTTGTGCATAGTATGCGGACAAAATGAATTTCAATTACCTATCCCAATTCATCTAAGAATATTTTATTTTTTGGTACTTTCAATTCATAAAGGTTGATTAGATTCTATAAAGAAAGGAAATAGCAGTAGAATATGACATCACTGTAATTCACTACTAACAAGTTATGCCTCTGAAATAAAACCCTATGTCGTTTTGTACGTACTTCACCTACACCACATTATCCTTTCAGAACGCGACATCCTGTAGAATCAACCTGCTTTCGAAGAAAAGGAGTATTTATTAGTTGAAAGGTTTCCAATCTTCTATCAACCACATGACATTGGTGTATATGGATATAACTAGCATCAGATAACTACGTAGAATTATTATTCGTTTTGTTAACTTTACTCGGTTTCCACAATAAAAATAGAGCTCCCATTTTTTCACCTACACGAATAATAGGATCCTTTCTATACAAACATCAAAATAAAAATGAATCGAAGGAATAAACTCACCATACACATCTAAGCATCCTTTCTGTATTTTCATCTGGGACGTATTTATTTGACACATGTAACACCCACGGTCGGTCTCCTTTAGCTGTTTTATTCTCAAATGCCATGTCCGAAGATTGTCGTGTGTTACACTGATACGGGAATTGTGGGTAACAACCTTTGTGTGCAGGCTCAGGATGGTCTGGTCTTCGGCTCGGACCCAGGCCACCTGGAATACAAAAGGGTAATTTATTAATCCTTGCTTTAATCCCTTTCTGTCATTCTTGTATCGGGTCAGGAATATTATTCATGATTTGAAGCGATAAGTTTGCCTAGGGATTTGTTGAATGATGAATGACATCAGAAATGGTGTATTTCGACTTTGCGGATGAATATTCATGGGGCTTTATTTATTTCGCCTCATATACAGGGTGAGACTTCGATTTATGCATACTGCGCAGGATTAGAAGTCTCGATCTAAGAGAATTAGTGTCGTATTTCACAAGAAAAGTGTTTCTGGAGCCGAAAGAGTTGACGTTGTTGTAGATGTTCCGCAAAATCCGAGATGAAGGGAGCTTTGGTAGAATTAAATTTGATTAGACGATGTTTTGGAATTGTTATTTTCTTTTGTTTTCTTAAATTTTCAAATACCAAAGGCATTAAATCAATATTTTCGTGTTTAACCCAAGGAAAGTGTTTCTGGAGCCGAATAAGTTGACGTTGTTGTTGATGTTTTGGAAAATTCGAGATGAAGAGAGCCTTTGCAAAATTAAATTTGATTAGACGATGTTTTGGAATTGTTATTTTCTTTTGTTTTCTTCAATTTTCAAATACCAAAGGCATTAAATCAATATTTTCGTGTTTAACCCAAGGAAAGTGTTTCTGGAGCCGAATAAGTTGACGTTGTTGTTGATGTTTTGGAAAATTCGAGATGAAGAGAGCCTTTGCAAAATTAAATTTGATTAGACGATGTTTTGGAATTGTTATTTTCTTTTGTTTTCTTCAATTTTCAAATACCAAAGGCATTAAATCAATATTTTCGTGTTTAACCCAAGGAAAGTGTTTCTGGAGCCGAATAAGTTGACGTTGTTGTTGATGTTTTGGAAAATTCGAGATGAAGAGAGCCTTTGCAAAATTAAATTTGATTAGACGATGTTTTGGAATTGTTATTTTCTTTTGTTTTCTTCAATTTTCAAATACCAAAGGCATTTAATCAATATTTTCGTATCAATTTTAAAAAGTGAAGTTAATTTCAGCACTTTTGTCATTGAGAAAAAAGCTCTTGGCCCGTTGTAACAGCAATTTGAAAACGTTCCTGCGGCATGAGTCTTTCTAATATAATTTTTCAATGCCTATTGAACAGAAATGGCAAAACAACAAGGCTTCATCCTTCTGTCCAATCACAGTTATCGAAAGTTCTATCACTCTAAAAGACACCCGATAGTAAAATTTCAATCGATACTTTGAGTGAGTGCTGTTAAAAGAAGTACAGAAGACTGCATGGATTGTTTGGTCATCAGTTCGAACATTTCAATAAAGGACCCCGCACTTTTCTTATGGCAAATGGCGTTCCGTGAAATGTTCCAATTTTTAGTTATAATGTAGTATTCGACCTACTGATCAAAAGGGTCTATGGCGCCAACTCAATCCTATGACTAGTTTTTGAGATACAGGGCGTTGAAGTTGAGAATAACTCACTTTTACTACGCGCGTATCTCGAAACAGAATCGAATGAACTCCAATTTTTCTCAAGAAACATTTCATTTCATCCCCAGGGAGCAACCATATGGAGGAACATGACCGAAAATCGTTACGCATACAGGGTTATCCATAATTGAATGCATGCACTTCTGAAAGCATAAAATATGTCAGTTCCCGAGCGAGAACTTTCGCAAAATGAACTATTTCACTGGATATGTTGTTGCTACATCGAAAAAACCAGAAATACCCAGAATTCATACTGGGTGATCCATTATTATAGAAACTATTCACAATGAAGGTTAAGTGGACACCCTGTATTTTTGGGTTGATTTGAGGTGTTTGTTTGATTTTTTCAGAACATATCATCATGGACTTCAAAGAATACAGGGATTCAGTAATGAAATAAACTGTGAACCTCACGAAAATACCCAAAAATCGACTTTTTCTATCTTCACCACCTATTTCAAGATTAACTCCGTTGAGGTGGGAGTTTTCTTTCACCACTGTACTTGATATGAGAACATCAATACGATTGAGAGTTTTCATCCACTTTCTATGACCAGAATTTTTTTCATGTAATATGAAATTTATTTTTGTTATTCTATTCTTATTCCAGCAAAAAATCTGGTCATAGGAAGAGGATGAAAACTCTCAGCCCTATTGATGTTTTTATATCAAGAACAGTGGTGAAGAAAACTCCTACCTCAACTGAGTTAATCTTGAAATAGAGGGTGATGAAAAAAAACTGGTTTCTGGGTATTTTCGTGAGGTTCACAGTTTATTTCATGACTGAATCACCCTGAATTCTTTGGAGTCCATGATGATATGTTCTGAAAAAATCGAGCAAACACCTTAAATCAACCCTAAAATATAGGGTGTCAACTTAACCTTCATTGTGAATGGTTTCTATGATAATGGATCACCCAGTATAAATTCTGGGTATTTCAGGTTTTATCGATGTAACAATATTTCCAGTGTGATAGTTCATTTTGCGAACGTTTGCGCTCTGGAACTGACATATTTTATACTTTCAAAATCGGGCATGCATTCAAATATGGATAACCCTGTATTCGAAACAATTTTCGGTCATATTCCTCCATATAGTTGCTCTCTGGGGATGGAATGAAATGTTTCTTGAGAAAAATTGAAGTTCATTCGATTCTGTTTCGAGATACGCGCGTAGTTAAAGTGGGTAATTCTCAACTTCAACGCCCTGTATCTCAAAAACTAGTCAAAAGATTGATTTGGTGCCATGGACACTTTTGATCAGTTGGTCGAGTACTACATTATACCAAAAAATTACAACATTTGACGGAACGCCATTCGCCTTAAGAAAAGTGTGGGGTCCTTTGCTGTCATTCTACCGTATAAATCGTCAGGGATTTGTTGAATCCTTGCTTATTCATCTGCATATTCATAGTTTGTGATTAATGCATAAATAAGATTGAAAACAATACAGGTTATCACCAATTATAACTTCTCCGTGAGACACGTATCTGCGTTATCTTGTAGTCGCCCTCATGAAATGTCAGTTCCCAAACTTGGGAAACTCTGGCAAAAGGAGTCTCACAATGAACATCATCAGATCTTTTAGAGCCGCCATAATGAAAGGGACTAGGTACCATGAAATCCTCGTTTTGGGACTGAAAACTGAAAATTTATTCCACTCCGTGACAACATGTATTCATATTATTCATCTCGAGTAAACTCCCAAAACCAGCGTTACTGAGGAAAACAAATTTGAATACAAGCAAACGCTAATTAATGAGATATTAAATAGAAATTATGAGGGAGGTCTAGGTCACATCCAGGAGTTTTGGAGAATATGCAAATGATAGTTGGCATCTTCTGGTGTTTGAAGACTGACGGATATCTTGCGAATTAATTTACATCTGTTTGATGATCTTACCCCTTGCTGAATTTGAGGCTTATCCTTTGAGTAACCAAAAATATGTATCTCATAAATATGGAACATGCCTTCGAAAACAACTTTTTGCCCTAGAAGGCAGGAAGTTTCGGAAAGTTTCAACGAAACATCGAAGGAATTCTTTTTTCAAACAATATTAGATTGAACATCACATGAAATTAACTCAAGAATATTGATTTTTTCTATTTCAGTATCGTATTGAGTTCATCAAAGTACTAAAATCAGTAATGTAATGAACTCATTACACTATTGTTTTCAGCTATATTTTTCGTTTTGTGGTTGTCAGCACTGACTTCTGATCCTATCCAATTTCATGGTGATTATTTAGAACTAGAAGGATCGTGTTGGAAATGTGCAAAAATTTTTACTCACTAAGTTTGGGTCACAGATAACGAAAATCATAACGAGAAGTCGGCAATCCTCATAGTTTTTGCAAAAAAATCCCGAAGTTGCCGTTTTGAAGGTGAGGAGGTTGAGTAGATAGATAATAGTAAGGAATTTTCATTATTTACTTTTTCGGTCTTAATTTTGTTTTTCTTTTGTAATATGATGTTTTCGCCACCATTTCCATTCAATTTGTGAAATTTTCGAATCTTTCATAAATGCTGTATTTGGAAATAAAGGATATTATTATTAAAAAAAATTTTCTTAATTCTGGAGGTGTTAAATTGATTTCATCAAACATAATTCACGAATTCAATGCGTAATTATAAATGATATCAATATTCGAAAACTATACGATTTGAATGCCGTAATCTGTCAATTTTTGTAACAGTCACACCAACGGCCAAGATACAACCCAAAAGTCACTAGGATGCATAATCTGAATTTGTCATTCACTTTCGACAGTTTTCCACGAAATTAGACTGAAATAGAGAAAATATCTGATTTAGTTGATCAAAATGTATTACCTACAATACGAGTGGGAGATGAGAGATGATCGAAATAGTTTCCGACCAACAGCGAATTGCAGTGTGTGTAAACACTTTTGGAAACTGGAAAGGAGTAAACATCAGATAACAAACATTCGAAGTATGTTCTATATTACCAGTTCAAATACATTCGTCGCAATGTTATTTTATCTTTTCTCCATTTATTACCGTTCTATATTGTATATCCTGAAGGACTTTTCTTCCTGGAAGTTCGAAGCACGTTACATGGTGTGACAAAACTAGGCTTCGTACTGTAAATTGATTTCCCTATTTCAGTATCATAATGAGTTCATTACACTACTAAAAACACTGCTGTAATGAATCCATTACAGTGTAATAGGAGAGATAACTTGGAAGTAATAAAATGAATATCCTTTTTAAAATTAGGACTTGAACATTTTCTTTTCCGTAATAATTCACCGGTATTTTCAACACCCTTTATTTTATTCGGGAAATCTCCCGAGAGAAAGCGCAATAATTTAATTGATCGATTTAAACTTCGGAAATTCGATACCTCTGCGCCGAGAAATTATTGAATCGTTTATCTATATCTATACAGGATGTCTGGCGAGACGTTTACGATTGAAATTGTTGATTTTCGGTTCAAATTTCGTCTGCAACAGTGAAGATAAGGAAATTATGGTTCCACTAACTCAGCGCTGGTATATGCTGCGTTTGCTGGGAACCCTGATATTTTTGCGACACAGCATTTCCCAAACCGATGCATGGGAACTAAGAGGGGTAGGGGAGCAGGAAAGTCTTCAATTTGATTGGTTCGTAAAAGCAAAGATGGAAGAAGTATTGATTTGATTGGTTTTGAAGCATCAACGAAAGAAAAACCTTTAATTTGACTGGTTTTAGGAGGAGACGAAGAGGGGAAAATCTTCGACTCGCTCGGGGGACGAAAACGGAGTTACTGGTTGGACCTTAAACGCGGAGGTTCCCAGTGCTCGCGAATATGGTTCGGGTACTAGGGTAGTACGGTTTCAGGTTAGGTACTTGAGTGTTAAGAAGTACGGTTTTAAGGAAGGTTTAAGAATTAATTTAGTTTCGGAGTTATTCGGAAGAGGGCGTTAGGATAACTCATAGTTTTGTTTTTTGGTTGCTTTCAAAAGTTTTGATAAGTCAGTCTCAAGCTGGGACATATATATGGAGTGTTAAGTTGAAGTCAGTAAAGTCTCTAAATTATTTGGAATTATTTAGATCGCGTATCGTCGGTATATTCGGGAGTGAAAGTCAATTTGGCGAAAACGTGTGGGTGTCGTGTTTCGTATCTAAGCTGTCTGTTTCAGGAAAGAAGCATCGACGTAGAATCATCCTCCTAGGTTCATCATTCTTGCGATTATTGGTACAGGAAAAAGGTCAGATAAAGTGTTAATGCTTAGCTTATTTTGAAAATTAGTAGACAGCCGCATGCCCGCCCAAAAATATATTTGTAGTCCAGAGTCCTGAAATCTTCTATAAGTCATAGTTTCACATTTTCGTATTTTTTTTTTCTTAAAACGTATTATAATTTTTGTAATCACCCTTAAGTAGTTGAAGGTCTAAGTGGAGTTTTCCTGCTGAGAAAACTCATGTGCATTTGAAAGATCATGAGGAAACTATTGTTGAGTTTTCCCTTTTCTATGTGAAGTTTAAGAAGGATTATTTTCCGTTTTCCCGTTTGGGTATAGTAAATTCACCTTGCATTGTAAATTCTTTTGGAGATTATCCATGGTTATTATTGTTGGGGTTATTTTGATAAGCCCTTTTCATTTCTGTCGATAACTTGAATATAATAATATTTTATAATTTGGAATTCACACTGATGTTGATTTAATTTCAATGAATAGATCTGCCTTTGTAATTTAAAGCTAATATAACAGTTTTATTTGATGGGATTATTTCCTTTCGAATTAAGAAATATCCGAACATTTAATAATTTAAATCATTTGATTTAAGTAACACATATCTAATTTGGTGAGAGTTTGTGTAGTTGATTTGGTTTAAAATACGTCTTAAATTTAATCTAAAAGGTTTCATTTACCATCCCTCTCCCTAGAAAATAATTTTTAAATACCAAGACCTGACCGTCGGAAGAAAGAACTTCAAAATTCTAATTAACATCTTTTATTTTTCTTTAAGTAATAACACCCTTGATTGGTGGAAAGCCGCTCTTCCGTCCAATCACGAAGAGGGTGCTTTTTACAACAGCACTGACTTCCGATCCTATCAATTTTTAACACACGTCAATTTGAAAATATCAATTTCGTTACAGTCACCAACTGCCAAGACACAACACAAAAGTCACTAGGACTTATATAATCTGAATTTTTCATTGAATTTCAACAGTATTTCACGAAATTTGACTGAAATAGAGAAAATATCGTCTAATACTCGTTTCAGAATGCAATTCCAACACTCATTTCGCATTCGTATTGGAATAGGAGCCCATTCTGTAACTAGTTCAAGAATATACTATTCTAGTACGGATACATAGCAAGGAGGAAAACTTGAACCTTCATAAAAACAGAGGCAGATATGTTTGAAAATGAACTCTAATTGAAAGACAGTTCAAGCAGGTTTTCAGCACAGAAGGAATAGTCAAGTGAAGATTGGATATCACCTGCTCATTGTGAAAGGAATTTATTTCATATTAAATGCTGGAAAAACAGTGAGTTATACCATTTCGAAATCTCAATTAAACAGGAATGTTATTTCTTAATTTGACACTTCGGTGACCATATTTGTCTCACACGATGTAAGGTTAAACTCTAGAAAAATAAGCAAAACAAGAAATTTGAGATGGATCTTTGTTGAAAAAAAACTATGCATGAGCCGTATGAATCATCGTTAACATTCGATTGCACATCTATCGAGGAATACTATCCGAAGAACAGATGGAAAAAATGACTTCATTTGGGGTGAGGCTATCAAAAAGAATGGCAAAGGGTGTTATTTTTTTGAATTTTCGAAAATGCCGAATATCTCGATAACCAAGAGACTTTCACAGAACATAAAACGTATTTTTCTATTTCAGTGTCGTGAGGAGTTCATTACAGTTCTAAAAACAGAACTGTAATGAACTCATTACAGCATTGTTTTCAGTTATGTTTTCCGATTTGTGGTTGTCAGCACTGGCTTCCCCGATCCTATCCAATTTCATGGTATTTATTCAGAACTGATAGAATCGTATTGGAATAGTCAAAAAATTTGTACTCACTAAGTTTGGTTCCCAGATTACGAAAATGATAACGAGAAGTCGGCAATCCTCTTAGTTTTTGCAAAAAAATTCCCAAAGTTTCCGTTTGGCAGTTGAGGTTATACTTAAATCTATAGCTAGTTTTCTTCTATTTTCTCAATCAATACTCGTTGAAAATGTTCTATTTTTCAATTTCTGAGCTATACTGCGTTACATTGAATAAGTTCACCATAATGTGGAACATTTATATGTCCTCATTCATGAATCCGTCGTCAAAAATACGTTAAAAAAACATTATCTGAAATTCAACTAACTGAATTCTCTTCAGACCACTTCACAAGTTTTTCGTATTCTTTTTCATACATGGATTAGGATTTTTGAAGTTTTAATTTATTTGCAACATAATTTGCAACATTATTCGCAATTTTTCTTAATTCTGGAGGTGTTAAATCCATTTGTTCAAACATAATTCACGAATTCATTGCGTAATTACAAATGATTTGAAAATTAGAAACGAGAGATTCAAATGTCAATTAGCAGTCACACCAACTGCCAAGATACAATACAAAATTCACTAGGGTGTATTATCTGAATTTTTCTTTCAATTTCGACAGTTTTTCAAAAAAATTACTGAAATAGAGAAAATATCATCTGATACTCGTTGCAGAATGCAATTCCAACACTCATGCGTTCGAAAACTCGCTATTTCATCGCTCGTTTTCGAATTTCGCATACGTGTTGGAATAGGAGCCAATTCTACAACTAGTTTTGGAATATACTATTTTCTTAATCGCCTCAAATCCTCTATCCGAAGGTACCATATTATCCATACATTCTCCACACTCTGTATATGATGCGTAAAATGTTTATGCAAGGTTGAACATCTTTAACATAATAAGGTGAACTGTTAAAATTCGTACGAAACGCACTGTTTTTGATTTTCACGAATATTTTGGTCCTTATTCTAGTTCATAAATGATCTGTCGAAAACCCCTAATGACACATCTTGTATTTTAAATCCTCCTTCATCGTGTATCGGTAACTAGACACAGACGGGATCACAGTTAAACCTCCCCTCGAATTAATCACTCATTTTGTATATCGAATTGCGATAACCACAGCCATCTGCTGCATCAAGAGCTATAAAACTCGACTGGACAGTAATTGGCCGTCTATAAACCTATACACACAATCTATACCTACACAAACTCGATTAAGCATTGACCACTGGATCAGACAACAATCAGAACTGAGTGCAAATAATGTCACTGTTATATTGTACGTTGATTGGAAAGCTTTGGGGATTCGACATTGTAATTATTTGTCTTTGATTAGCATCAGAAAATGCTGGTTTGGAATTTCGTTCAATGAAAGAAGACATTTTTTGCAAGCTTGAAGGATTCAATCGGTTAGAAATGCTCACTTCTCCTGAGACCTTATTTCAGATGATGTATACCTACATAAGAAGGTACACCTGCTCACTGCGGCGTTTGTCATGTGTACTGACAACCTGCTGTGTTAGTTGAGGTACAGAAGTTGATGTACAGGAAGCCAATTTGCGTATGGAACCTTGACAAGTCAGCCATTCTTCCTCGAAATCTCCCATCTAATATGATCCCATATTATGACACCATTTGACATTCCCCATTCCCAAAAGTGACTTCATAATTTCAACGAAACTTCCTGCTTTCACTACTCTGGGGCAAGATTAAGTATGTAATCCAACTATAAACTTCTCGGTTCCATTAAAGTTTCATACCTACATCAATTAATCACCCAATCTGCCCTCACTTCGTTGCACGGAAACATCTTCACTTGCAAGGCTTGTTTTTCATGCCATGCCGAACGAATTGATTCGTCAGGTCCTTGTGGATGGTCTCAAATTATTTCATATTTCGAGGATCATTTTCGAGGCATTTACGTCAGACCATGTTGAGCCTTGGAAAAACGAGAGCGAAGAAAATATCAATTAAGCTTGGGAGAAGGTGTATCAGCCATCAGGTGTTTTTTTCAGAGTGTTTTAACTTTCGTTAGAGATAACTGTGATTTGACAGAAGGTAGAAGCCATGTTGTTTTGACATTTCTGTTCAGTAAGCATTGATATATTATCATGGACTAAGGCTGAAACGTTTAAAAATTGTTGAAATGTATTTTCAAAATCTGTGTTCTATTCGCCAAACTTATACAGCACTTCGTGAAATTTATGAATTGCATAATCGCCCATCAGAGCTGCTTATTCGTCGAACTATCGATAGATTTCGGACAACATTTTGTCTACCCGATGCAACAAAAACAACGAGACGAAGAACTGTACGTACAGAAGAAAATATCGCTGCTGTAAGTGATAGAGTTAATGAAGATCCATATTTGTCTATTCGTCGACTTTCACAACGAGTTGGAATCTGTGCATCCACCACATGGAAAATTTTGCGTAAAGATCTTGGTCTCCACCCATAGAAGATCCAACTGGTTCAAGAACTGAAGCTATGACCGAATGCAGTTTTTCTATGACAACACGCTATCATGCAAAGTTATCGGTCATTTTGATGCACGAGTGCAATTCGGGGGAATATTTCCTGAATGAACTGTTAACTTGTAAAACTGACGTTATGAATTTATAAATTCTTAGCTCATATCAATAAATATTCCGTAACTGATAGCAGAAGAGACGCAGAATAGTATCTTCTAAAACTAGTTGCAGAATGGGCTCCTATTCCAATACGAATGCGTGTTGGAATTGCATTCTGCAACGAGTATTAGACTTTATTTTCTCTATTTCAGTCAAATTTCGGGAAATACTGTTGAAATTCAATGAAAAATTCAGATTATACATCCTAGTGACTTTTGTATTGTATCTTGGCAGTTGGTGTTCTGACGAAAATTTACATTTCCAACTTGACGTGTGTTGAAAATTGATAGGATCTGCAGTCATTGTTGACAACCACGAAACGAAAAATATTACTAAAAACAGTGCTGTAATGAGTTCATTACAGCACTGTTTTTAGTACTGTTATGAACTCATAACGATACTGAAATAGAGAAATACGTTTGTTTGAATGTTTTTTATTCCTTTATCATGAAAGCATACGTAAAAACATAATATTGAAACTATTTATTCAAGATTGAAAACTAAATCAAAAGTTGCAGGAACTGCAGTGAAAAACACAATTATCATAAGTGTTCTGATTAGACAATGCAGCAATAGGAGCATCAACAGCAGAAGAGGATGTTTGGGACTGCTGTGTCAGCTGCGTCATTAGCACGCATTTTTCTGACTATTTCTTCATGGTGATCTTCATCCATTTGAACATATGGCGTTATTGATTTAGAATTTGTATGACCCGTGATTTTTATGAGTTGTTGCTCGCCCACCCCGTTTTTTGTGAGATTCGAGCCTTAGATCGTAACGAATAATATGTAAACTTGATATTTTCTGTATTCAAACCAGAAGCTTTGGCTTGTACAATAGTCCATTTGCTCAGTGTATTTCGTCCAGCAGGAATATCTTTATACCATTTTCTGTTCATCTTCCAAGCGGGATTTACATGAGAAAGAGTCGTTTTGTTTTTATTCCAACCCGATGTTCTAGGAACTTTTTGTACAATCGAATTGGACACAAATCAGGATTAATATTATTCTTTATTAGCCATTTCAATGAAGCGTATGGTTTTCCCCTCCATGCGTCGTCTTAGTGAATACGGGATCGTTAATAATTCTTCCTGTTTTTTAACCTTCATTATTTTCTTCTTCTTTGAAGTACAAAACTAGACACTTGTGGCCTTCTCCACCACGCCAAGCTAATTCAAAAACAAAAGCATAAAATAACTTTTTCTGCAAACCATCCGGGGTGTTTTCGTCACAACCACGAACCATATTTTGGAATTCATCGTACTTCAGAAAAACTGCAATTTCCTTTCTCTCCTGTGGATCTCTTTGTAGTTGTTTTCTCTTGGCCTTTTTCGCATCTCTGGCTGCTTTGAACTCAATATTAGTGAAAGGGTTAAAATGGATACTGTATTCGGTGAAATATTTTTCCATTAGTAATTTAGCGGTTACGTTCCAAATCGTTCTAACAGTATATTCTTTATACTCATCGCCATTCTGCATACGCCTATTGAATGCCCAGTCCGTTAAGGTGGGCGTTCAATGTAGCGTGTTTTTATTTCAAGTTGCATTTGAAAATGGTTTCACTTTGAGAACTAAGATTTTGTGGATGAACTCAGAAAGGATTGGAGTTCTTAATAGAATAATTGAAATCGATTTCATTTCGGAAGTTTTTTTTTCTTTCAAAAATAGAAGAAAATAAGCCAACCCATGCTTCTGTTTAATTTCAAACGAAAGACCCGTGAAAATAGTTCAACTTCTGATTGAAAATGAATCTACAGATAATTTCGTTCAGAAAAATAACTTGAAATACGGAATTGGCAGAGAATGGCCGAATTCAAATATATGGCAGGAAAAAGTTCCTGCTTTACCCACATATTCACTAATTTCATAGTTCAGCAATTTTCAGATAGAGAGCACCCTTGTAAATTTCATTCATAATTAGAGAAATATTCATAGAACTTATAGTGATAATGTAAGTTCTATAGAGATATTCCATAAAATGCACGGTGGCGCCTCTATCGGAATAGTTTTCTTACTCGCTCTGAACGACGACCTCAATATATTTGCCAAAACATTAATTTGTGTTTCTCCATCCAAATTATAATTTTTCTCAGCACAGAAGCTCATAAACTGACGCCACACGTATTTTCTGTTATGTTTTGTATTGTACTGTTCGTTTTCCGAAACTTCTCCCTCAATAGCTTGTAAAGAAGCTCGACCAAAACGAGAACTTTCTCGATGATGTCTTTGACATTACTTCTCAAACTGACGTACAATGGAATCGCCTTTGATATGAACCATAGATATGAATTGTTCAGTTATCGGTCTAGAATGCAATTATCGCTGGGCTCTTTCGCTTCTTACAATGCAATTATTGCTGTAATTATAAGACAATTGCTCTCCATTTACATAGGCTTTTTGACTGGGAGAAATTATTCGAATATATGAATCCTGTGTGGAGGACTATCTTCTTCAGTTGTTTTCATTAAGGATAGACGAGTGCGTGACTGATGAGCTTCGGGATCAATGGAGTGTGATCTCAATTGAATATACACGCAACAAGGTGTCTTATTGAACTTTATTAGCTCTTTTCGATAGCGTTCGCCTTAGATTGGGGAATTTGAATCGATGAGATTTCGCATCGCATGTTCGGGCATTGTTATCCTGATAGGTTTCCGAAGGAGAATGGTGAGAAAGTGCCTCTTCGTTATTTGAGTGAAGTGGAGGAAGTTGTTGAGTAGAGTGTTAATACATTCCAATTGGAGTCACTCAACCAGCCATGAGCCATCGTTTGAACATTATATGTATTGGTGTTTTTCGACGATGAAGCTCCAAGTTTCGAAAAAAGCATCCCATGAACTCAATTATCTCCCAAAAAATCTAGGACCTACTTCCTGACGGAGTGTGAATAATTGGTAACACTTCTTAATCATTTTGATTGCCCCAAAGGAAGTGTCACGCGTTCTTAACTGCTCTAGTTATTGGAGGATTCTTTTCGATGGTTTGAGGAACAAAAGTTAACACGTCTTTTAACGTTAAATTTTCCCCTTTATGTTGAACCATTGATTCTGCCTGACGATACATATACTCTTTGAGATTAAGGTTATGTTCATGTCTCAGGATCGCCAGGATTGCGGTATATTTGAGACAGTTCAAAAATTGGTTTATGCGAGGTACGAGGATATATTGAAAAATTATTAGCCTACTATAGAACCAAACAAAATTTCAATTTCAAAATATTTCAATACTCAGCATATTCTCCCTTTATTGAATACATTCAGGGGAAGAACGTACAAAATGACATAGGGCTTTATTTCAGAGACATAACTTGTTAGTATTGAATCACAGTAATGTCATATTCTACAAGTATGATCTTTGGTCCTTTCTTCACAAAATCTAATCAACCCCCATGGAATAAAAGTACCGAAAAATAAAATATTCCCAGATAAATTGGAATGAACGAAATTCATTTTGTCCGAATGCTATGGAAGAAATGACATACCGGCAATAGGCAACTGTATTTTTCTACTTATAGTCTCAAAACTACTGACAAAGTTCACCAATGAAACTGGTTCTTCTAGGAACATCAGCACAAGATGCGTGAGCCGAATGCAACCAATGCATGCATCGTAACCAGTCTTTTCCAGGCCTAATCCTGGAAAGGACTGTTTTTTTCCCGTTTTTAATCGGGAAAAAAGGCCATAACAATAGATAGATGGACAGTCGTCTTCATGATCTCGAAAGTTGCTAGGAACATTTTCTTTTCATTGTCTTCTTCAAATATTGCCCTAGGGACATGTCTCCTTTTCTTTTGAGGAGTCATTTTTTGAAATGATTGCAATCATATTAGGTGTAGAAGTTGAAACTAAGTACGTTTATCGTGTCTTCGGCTCACGTTTGCCTTGTCCACTTATGAATCGTCCGTTAGGGATTGGCGGAACCTCCTCATAGGATCATCAATGCATCTTAACCTATTAAGATGCATTGTCTTTATTAGCCGCAGATGAATATTTTGTTATGCATATGTTAAGACAAGTCCTGGCTCTTTGTTTGGTGATGGGGTCTGGGATGAATGGTCTCGGTGTTGTCCGGTAGATACGGTTAATTCAGCTGAAATACCTATGTCATTTTGTCCATAAAGCGTTATAAAACCAGAAATACATAGATCGAATTGATACAAAAAGTATATTTAACATGAAAAAAGCTTCATTAATACGATGGCGAATAAGTAGAGTTCGAAATGAATGCAATATAAATGAAAAAAAGGGGTAAACTGGCCATTTCTTCCAAGAATTTGGCGCAATAAAAAAAACTCGAGACCTATTGATTCCTGTTATCAATCATAACCGCAGTTGATACCTTCAAAATCAAATTATGATGCTTATGTCATTTTGTCCATATAAAATATGTCGTTCTGTACGTATTTCCCCTATTACAGCGAACCTGCAACGTCTCTAGACCTTTCAAACAAAATGTTTCTTCTTGCTCTGCAAACCAGTCCTCCACAGCTATTATTACCTCCTCGTTGGAGGGGAATTTTACGACCTTTTAAACTTTTTTTCAGTTGGAGAAAGAGACGATAGTCAACGTAGCCAAATCTGGTGAATAAGGGCGGTGTTCAAGTAATTCTAACCCTAAATTACGAATTTGTGTACTGGGGCGTTGTCCTGTTAAAACAAAACACCTTTGGATAGCTTTCCGCGTCTTTTCTCCTTAATCTTTTCCCGTAGAGTGGTCAGTAATGTCGAATAGTGATCTCCAGTTATTGTTCCACCCGTATCCAAAAAATCAATCATGATAACTCCATGCCAATCCCAAAAAACTGAAGCAAGAATTTTTCCAGCAGAATTTTGGACACGAAACTTCTTAGGTCTTGGAGAACCAGAGTGTCGCCTTTCCATCGATTGTTGCTTTGTTTCTGGATCGTAGAAAGGTACCCAAGTCCCATCTATAGTAAGAATTGGGTTTGAGAAGTCTACATCGTTTTCAAATCGAGCACAGATCGAACGCGATGCTTCTACCCTTGCACGCTTTTGGTCAACATTCAAACATTTGGGGATCCATTTTGCAGAAATTTTTTTCATGTCCAAATTGACGTGAACTATATGATGAACGCGTTCATATGAAATGTTCAGTGCTTCAGATATCCGTTTTAGCCCAATTCGACGGTCTGATAAAATCACGTCATGAACTGCATCGATTTTCAAAGGAAAATTTACCTCTTTTGAGAATCTTGCAGTCCAATTTTCTATGGTCGCATACGAAGGACATTGATCACCAAGGGTATTGAGCGTATTTTCGTAAATGAGCTTACCTCTTAACCCTTTTAAATACAGGTAGGTACTTGATGATTTTTCGATTTTCACAATTTCGGTGGACATCTTTTTCTTTCAATTCATTGCGTAACTCTGGTTTACTTTTTTGGCGTCAAACTCCAAATTGATGACACCTCTAATAAGTTATTGTTCGTTGATATGGTATCGCATGGAACTAGTCTAGCTAGGCTAACTAGATATCAATACATCCTCGTAGCATGAGCAAACCTTCATTAATTCAATTTTTCGGAACAGACTTCGATAATTTTACTCCCTAATAGTGCATTCTGTTGAATTTATCATAAGAGATTCTGAGAACTCAATATTCATAAATTCCATGCATCAAACCGCAATATCACATGCGGTAGACGTAGTCAGCTGAAGTTATATGGAGCTTGTAATTTCCGCAATTACATTTGTTCGTTCATTATTCTGTACCGATGGAATTTGTCATTCATTATGCGCACACTGCATATGCCTATGAACTGAATAATTGCATATGACATGCAGAAAATCTAGTCCATGGAAGGGCATTAAAATTCTATTCACAATCGGCTGAAAATAGTCAGGTAATGAGTTCCCCAACAAGAACGATGTTGCTTCTACTTGATTTCGTCGTTGAGTTCAAATATTTGTGATCTGATTGCTTATACCTCTTCAATATGGCCCACTACTTCACGGCGCTCATATCCTCAGGATTGTTTATGTCGGGCACCATAATGAAACAGGGTAAAAGTTCAAATACACTTAGGGGAAATACGTACAAAACGACATATATGGACAAAATGACATAGGCATCATAACTTGAGTTCGGAGGTATCAAATGCGGAACAGCCTACCATATCACAAGACCCGAGTGGCTGCTATAAACCTCTGAAAATTAGCAAGAGCTACTCTGGTTCATTTGTTCGTTATGAGTGATAACAGAAATCGATAGGTCACGAGTTTTTTTCATTCCGCCAAATTTTAAGAGGAAATGGCCAGTTTTCACCATTTTTTTCATTTAAATTGCATTCCACTCAAACTTTACTCATTTGTCATTGTATTCACGCAGCTTTTTGTATGTTGAATATACTTTTTGTATTAACTAGATACATTTCTAGTTTTATAGCGCTATATGGACAAAATGACATATACAGTGAACGGACAAAATGACATAGGTAATTCAGCTGAATTAACCGTATTTACCAGACAACACCAAGACAATCCATCTTAGGCTCCATCAGCAAACAAAGAATCAGGACTTGTCTTAACATATTCATAACAAAATCTTCATCTGCGGCTGATAAAGGCAATGCATCTTAACCTACTCTTGCTGATCCTATGAGGAGGTTTCTCCAATCCCTGAAGTACGATTTATAAGTGAACAAGGCAAACGTGAGCCGAGGACTCGACAAACGTACTTAGTTTCAACTTCTACACCTAGTAGGATTGCAATCAAATTAAAAAAGAGCCCATACCTCCTCCAAAAACAAGGAGACAAGTCCCTAGGGCATTATTTTAAGAAGACAATGAAGAAGAAAATGTTCCTAGCAAGTTTCGAGATCATGAAGACGACTGTTCAGTGTCCATCTCATTGTTATGAGAACTTTTTTCCCGATTTAGTACTTCTCCAGGATAAGCCCTGAAGAAGACTGGTTACGATGCATGTATTGCTTGCATTGGACTCAAGCATCTTGTGCTGATGTTCCTAGAAGAACCAAGCGTTTCATTGGTGAACTTTGTCAGTAGTTTTGTAGCTTTAAGTAGAAAACTACATTTGCCTGTTTCCGGTATGTCATTTTGTCCATAGCATGCGGATAAAATAAATTTTCGTTTATCCCAATTCATCTAAGAATATTTTATCTTTTGGTACTTTTATCTCATAAAGGTTGATAAGATTTTATAAAGAGAGGACCAAAGATCATAGGAATCGAATATGACATTACTGTGATTCACTACTTACAAGTTATGCCTCTGAAATAAAACCCTATGTCATTTTGTACGTACTACCCCTACTTTGATAGGATTAAAAAAATGTAATGGAAGATGAACAAATTGTTTTTGATCATTTCGATTATGGATTTCACATTAATCAAAAACCACAGGGACTAATCAATAGAAGAAAAAACATCTTGTTGCATTAATAACAAATAGAAGTCTATATCCGTCACAAAGATCCTCAAAAAAAAAATCCAATAAATACCCCACAAAATGGGTCAAGGCTATGTGTAGGGCAAGTCATCACTTCGATATTGCACAGTTCACGTCCACGATTCCAACAAACTTTGATGGATTATAAGGCTCAAGTTAAAACAGGTGGGTTTCAGTTCACGCCGTCTATTTTCAATATTGAGATATTGAAGTCACGCTTCTCTTGAAGAAAACGCAAAGATTGACGGCGTTCGCTAGAATCTTATCATACATGCAAGACTTGGATGGATCAACCGGTAAAGTTTGATTGGAGCTAGGCGGTAGATAGAGATGCAATTATGAGGCTGAATAACTCGATAATTAAATCGTCAGTGCTAACTGGCGACCAATTAAAGTGCTGGTTTCGCTAGTGCGTCCGACGCATGCAGCGACTTCAGAAAGTTGCTGCACCGTCTTTCGAATATACTGCTACTTCGGAACTACGAAGAAGTGGTTTCGCTTCTGCGTCCGACGCAGCAGCACTGCAACAGCCAAACGGCTGACTGCTTGGGGTACCAGTCTGTGCGAGTTGCTGCAGCTTCAAGAAGGAAAAATAAGTATGGATAAATTCACGAGGGACGAAGAGATGAAACTCATCGAATTAGTTTCTCAAAATAGATGCTTGTATGATGCATCTGATGAGAATTATAAGAATAATTATATCAAAGATAATATATGGAAAATGATCGCTACAGAAATGGAGGGAAAAACAGGTAAAATGAAGTTATATTTAAAAAAAATTATTTCGAATTCTGATTTGAACAGTTTTGTATAATTTTATATTCATAATTTCGTGCTCTACGTTCTTGTAACCATTCTGCAGTCGTTTCGCTGCACCTAGTGAAACCACTCCGACGACGCAGCGGACGCAAGCATTCGCTGCACGCAGTCACTGCATGCGTTCGACGCACTAGCGAAACCAGGCCTTAACAGCAGACAAGTTAGTTAGAGTTTCGTTTGCTGGTATCAGATATAGAATGGAGTTATCGCGATTAGGCAACGATGTTGAAGTTTGGGTGGAGAATGCACATGCAATACAGTTCGTAGACTTGAGGTTATATTTCAGTTCGCCATTAATTATAGTCTTGTTCTGTGAAACTACAACGTTTTATATCTCGAGGCTATATCTTCCTTATTTCAAGAGTTAAAGGGCCCTTATACTCTGGCCGACGGCTAAGGCACCGATCCTCCATTAAGAAAGTGTCTTTCATTTTTCCAAGTTCACGGCCTCAAGTTTTCACCTGAAAGCTCGATTTTTTTTTCAAACTGAAGTCGAAGGATGTCTTCAGGGCACTCTGGTTTCTTAACTTCGATAAAATTATTTTTTTGCATGAAAAAATCGGCTACGGCGCCGATTCTCCAATAAAAAAGTACCTTTCATTTTTCCAAGTTTACGGCCTCAATTTTTCACCTGAAAGCTTGAATTTCTCTTTAAACTGAAGTCGAAGGATGTCTTGAGTGCACTCCAATTTCCTGAATTCCATAAAATTATTTTTTCGCATGAAAAAATCGGCTGCGGCACCAATTCTCCATTAAAAAAGTGCCTTTCATTTTCCCAAGTTCACGGCCTCAATTTTTCACCTAAAAGCTTGATGTTTTCTTCGAATTGAAGTTGAAGGAAGTTTCGAGGGTACTTCAATTTCTTCTCTTCGATAAAATAATTTTTTCGCATAAAAAAATCGGCTACGGCACCGATTCTCCATTCAAAAAGTGCTTTTAATTTTTTCAAGTTTACGCTACTCAATTTTTCACCTGAAAGCTTGATTTTTTTTAAAATTGGAGTTGAAAGATATTTTGAGAGCACTTCAATTTTGTCTCTTCGAAAAAATCATTTTTCTGCATGAAAAAATCGGGTTAAATTTGGGAGTGTATGAAAATTGACTTCATAATCGTTTTTCTGCAATGGTTATTCAAAGTTTTCCCAGCAAATTCATTGGAGTGCCCTCGACAAATCAATTTTCTATATATAAAAAAAAATTTCATTTGGATAGGCGCTCAATTAATTCAAAAAATGATGGAAATACTGGAAATACTTCCAGAAAATGTAAAATCGCAGACAACTGTCTGAAATTCCAGGAGAATGAAAAAAAAATCAAGTTTATAGGTGGAAAATTGAGAGCGAGAACTTGGCGAATGAAAAGCATTTTTTGAATGGAGAATCGGTGCTGTCGGCCAGAGTATAACGGCCCCTTAATACATAAAGCTAAAAAATGTACTCTTGTTCATTGTCGATAAAATGAACCGTTTTCGAAAAACAAAAGAAATTTCTATTAAAAAGAATAGTGCAAGCTTTAGTGAGCGTACATTTCTAAAAAATAATTCTTGTTAACGTGCCCTTCTGTGCCAAAACTGCATAGTTGAGAATCTTTGTAATTTTGTCGGATTCAATAACATAAACTAAAACTTTTTTGTTACTTTCTTGAATAATAACTTTCGTATAGAAATAGAATTCATGGTTCTTTTTAATAAAAATAAAAAAATTAATTACTTTAATTCTGTTTTTCGAAAACGGTTCATTTTATCGACAATAAACAAGAGTACTTTTATTCAAGCCTTATCCAAATTTGTTTTTTCTACTCCTTATCATATAGGTTGTTGAAAATGTAAGCATTAAAATGTACAACTCAGTCCGCCTCTGGTAAACTGAAAGAGATAATTCAAATTTAAGGGTAGTGTTTTGAGAGGTCCCTACTACTGTTCATCATATACATTTTTTTCAAATTATATTGAGTAGTTTGAAATTTATTTCAGTTAAATGGATTTCCGGTGACGTCATTCAGGATGCCGTAAGGAGGGCAGCTAGGAAAAAATGATGGCAACTTGTCATCTTATTTTTTATCTTTCATCTGAACCGAGAAATTTCCCACATTTTCCCGAGCACGCTGTATATATACAGGCTGTGGTGTGATTGTAAAGGACTTTTTGATGAATAAAAAAAATATGTTTCATGTTCAGTAAAAGTACCTTCGTTTTCGAGATTTTCGACATTTTCTTAAATTCAAATAAACCACTTTTTCGTTGCCACTGTTTGTGGTGGCAAAACTCTGAATGAAAGAATTAATTCGAACCGTGTTTTGGATAGTTTTCCTGAATAGAGGTGCTATCGAATTCAAATCATAAAAATTTTCATGGCACAGTCATAGTTTTTCTTCAAAAAAAGATACAGCGCAAATTTCATGTTTTGCTCATTTTGTACTAAGTTCAATCCAAAGAAACATGTCTGTTTCATTAAGATTCTGAAAAGATAACTTTCAGCATTCAGTACAAAATACATTCCCGTATACATAATAAGAATGTTGTCAGTGACATCGGTTTATTCAAACTAGACTATGAAATGAAATAATTCAAGTGAAAAAAAACTGAGCCCTACTCTGAAAAGTCAATAGAAACGGGAACTCGTTTTTTATCGCTCATTATTTTTACCAGGAATAAACGGATTTATTGAACTGGAAACATCAATAGCAAATGTTTCATAATTTAATCCACACTCAAAATCGAATATTTTACAGCTTCTATATGAATATATCAGGTTCATACGATTCAAAAATTCATTAATCCGCATTTAATGTTCAAATATTATTATAATATGTGAAAAAGTTGGAACAAAATTGTTTTTGCCTCTGATGAATTTCCATTCATTGCTAGTCATGCAGATTTGATCATATTTGTTTTTCGCCACAATTGATCGCCACCAATGAATTTTGATGTGAAAACAACCATTGGGAAACCTGTTTTGTGTGTGAAATTTCGGCATATTCGTATTTTTTTCATTTGAAATACTCATAGAATATTAAGAAACAAATGTTTCACATAAAATGTCTCATTGCTGTGAAGGTCATAAACAATCCTTCGCAGCATCTCATAACTCAGGCACAAAAATTTTCACTGAGATCCAATATCATTTTTCCGGACAAATGATATTCATTTCATTAATTTTTTAACAAGATTCAAATCCTGAAAGTACTTACCTTCTTTTCTGTGTTCGTAAATTTACCTCCAAAGAATCAAATACAAGGAATGTTCAGCCCAAAAATCATCAACCCGATGGATCTGTTCAATGAACCGTTTTACGACTACAGTGGGGGTTTTCTTAATTATCTTCGGAAGCATTGAACTCTCACATAATAACTTCCATGAAAATTCTCCATTTATATCTGAGCAGTGAGTTTATTAAACCTGGTTTGATGGTCCTATAGGATTGTAGTTTATTCCATGGAGAATTATACTGCAGGCATTATTAATTTGATTCACCCCTGAAAATGAAAATGTTCTGTTCGATCTCTATATTTGTTTTCTTCTAATTTAACTTGACAATATTTTCTCCGGGACCTGAGTGTTCGTATCCTGAACCTATTTTTGCTGGGAACAAATTTAAAAGAGTCCCAAGTGTGTGCTTAAATGTGACTGAGCAATACATTATCTTCGCTTAGGAGCCGAATTTGAATATGGAGATGAGGTCGTTAACAGTTTGTGTTCCTCGATTCTGCGAACAATCCATCAAAGACGCTAAATCGAGTTAGTCGGAAGGTTACTCCTATTGATTCATGCATAAAATTTTTGCCGGGGAAAATATCCGTTGAGAGAATCAGCATCCGCATTCTTTTTTATACCTGCGAAATCCAGAAGTGATATTCATCTCAATTACCGTCCCCAAGGCTTGGGAATCATAAAATGTTGATGGGAAAAACGATCTATTCGCATTCATAGTTTATTCTTGAAATCGTCAGGTGGAATTGGTGAATTATTCAGGCTGTAAGGGAGGATATTTATACCTCTGATGGATTTTGATGGACTACATCCTTCAATAATGCAATATGGGAGTGGAAAACTTTGTAGTCCGTTTTGGTTCCCTCATTTTCATATATTAATAGCTTACGAACCCATTTCGTTTCTATTTATTTATTAAAATGGATTATCTAAACTTTCCCCATTAGATATTTCCATAAGTGAATATATGGGTACATTTTCAATAAATTAGGAGTGAAGAAAGTTTCAAGTTTCTTCCGAAAATTAAAGCTTTATTGTGTTAAAACACTCATACATTGAATATTCAAAGTAATCTCCTTCGTTAGCCACTACAGATTCATAAAAAGTATATTGTTCATTCTGAAAACCTTCTTCGTTTTTTCGAAAATATGCTCTTGAAAGCTGAAGAAACTAAACGAAGAAGATGAAAAAATATAAGGAACTAATAACTTGTAGATTGCATTGTAATTGTCACAAAATGGTGAAGGATCTGGGAAGATTGTGCGTTTTTTTTTCCAGGAGAGCTTTTTTATGGAGAAATACCCATGAATTCAACGTTCAAAGTATTCTTCGATGCTAGCTACTACAAATTTATAGAAAATTCAGTACATTGAAACTATATGTTGTTCATTCTGAAAAGCTGTTTTCGAAAATACATCTCTAGGAAGGAGAAGATGAAATAACATTAT
Source organism: Adalia bipunctata (assembly GCA_910592335.1). NCBI lineage: Eukaryota > Metazoa > Arthropoda > Insecta > Coleoptera > Coccinellidae > Adalia > Adalia bipunctata. The sequence continues at coordinate 20,066,150 of OU342955.1, forward strand.
GAATCAATAACTTGTAAGATTGCATTTGAACTGTCATAAAATATTGAAAGATCTGGGCATTCAGTGCGCTCATAGCTAAAATTGAAGCATTTTTTGATTCATACATTCAATGTTCAATGTATTCAGCGTCGTAAGCCACTAGAAATTATTATAAAATTTAGTGCATTGAAAACATCTGAAATTTTTTCATTTTTCCAGCACACATCTCTGGGAAGCTCTCATCAAACGAAACACTTTCTTCCTATATCATTTTTCAAAATTCGGTTTCGTTTGAAAGATACAGGGTTTCGAAAATCCATGAAAAAACACTCTATTGTCCATATCTCCGAAACCGTTATCTCAAATGAACTGAATTTTGGTTCATTGGTTACTCTATTCATGGTGCATTTTCCCCAATCAAAACTTATTCTATATCTCTCCTAGTATGAAAGAAACAGTGTAGTCGACTCATCAATACACGCAAAAACACCATGAAACCACTTAAAAAAATAAACGGTTCATATTTTCGAAAGAATCATTCATTTAAGAAACCAAAAGTGTTCCTATGTTTTTTTTTCAATTAAACGCGTCGTTTTCGAGTTATTTCCCAATAAACACACAAACGTATAATAAACGTTTATTTCTGGTGGCTGAAGTTGATTTAACGTTACACGTTGAATCTTCTACGTTACATCCGAAACGAAAATTCAACTGAACGTTGATTATACACATAATATACGTACCCAATTCAACTGGTTGACTCATCCACCATTATGAAACGTAAATTTATAACATTTTTTCAAACGTTTTTTCAACGTGAGCTCAGTAACATTGAATAAACGTTAAATGAGTCACTCTTCATCAACTCAGACGTGAACCAACTTTAATTCTACTTATTACATTCGGAACACAAATTCAACGAAACGTTGAATATACATATAATATACGTAACCAATCCAACTGGTTGAAGAACCGTTATAAAACGTATATTTATTGCATTTTTTCAAACGATTTTCCAACGTGAGCTCAGTAACATTGAAGAAACGTTTAATTAGTCACTCTTAATCAACTCAGACGTTAACCAACTTTAATTCTACTTGTTACAACCGAAACACAAATTCAACGAAACGTTGATTATACATATAATATACGTACCCAATTCAACTGGTTGATTCATCCACCATTATGAAACGTATATTTATTACATTTTTCAAACGTTGGTTCATCGTGAGCTCAGTAACATTGAATAAACGTTAAATGAGTCACTATTTATTAACTCAGGCTTTAATCAAATTTAATTCTACTCAAGATTTATCAAATTTACCATAAAGCAGCAAAAATTAAACCAACCCTTCCATCTATATACATGGTTGTCCCAAGTTCGAGTACCTTTTATACGTTTCTGGAGAACTAGACATATTTAAAATCTGAAAATTGGGATTATAAGAGAGAGAGAGAGAAATGTTTATCATGACCATCGACCTGATGGATTATGTTCATGCCGAGAATTGATTAACGAATTGATTTCTTCAATGTGAATTCATTAGAGAATGAAAAACATTGAATAAATATTCGATTGAAGAATAATTTACACTTCTTGCAAACTAATGAATTCTACTTGAGAGTATTTTCGGAAGTGTCCTTCCTATGTTCTACATACGTTTTTTTACCGCAACTTTTAGTTCGAATATGAATTGTATTATATCAGCTTCTTAATTCGAAAGAATATATAATAGCATATTATACCTAATGAAGGTGAGTACCTAAATATACCTATTTGAAACGCTTTTAATGTTTCCTTTATAAAATCTTTCATCTCGAAAGGATGGAGAAATATTTTCAGTTTATGTGAAGTGATATAGTGATTTCATACCCACCGAACTTATTTCCTGCATTCTTTACTTTGAATTTTTTACTCGTTCAAAATATGAAACCCATTATTAGTAATAACCTTATATTCGTAACATACATCGTCTTCGCTGAAATCATTCATTAGAAAATTATGGAGTTTCTTGAAAGATAATGATTAATCAACCTAGGCAACGGTGCACTAGAGTTGGCATCAGGGGTATCACGTGATACGTGATAGTGCCGGCCGGCGTCGGCGATCCTGCATTCGTGCATTCCACATATTGAAGAGCTAGTGCGGCAGTCACCCGATAGTTCCCTTCGCTATTTCCGACGTAGTGAATCGAGTTTGTTAGGAAAATTATCCGATTTGTTTAGCAGTGCGACAACAAAGATTTAGGTAAGTACCTATCAGTTTCATATTGATTGGTGATACATATGAGAAGTATAATTCTATTTTTTCCAAAAGGATTGTTAGTTTTACATGATATGATTCACGTATTTGAAACTACCAAGCCACTCATCTGCTTTTTCAAAAATACACACAATTTCACAGTTTCGCACAAGTGAATATTTCATTGAGTTCTTCATATTGAATGATATTTGACGTTGAAAACACGTATATGTACCTATATGAATGGTAGAGAGTGAGTTCATGAAAATTAGATAGAAAATAAAATTCCGAAGCCAACTCATACCTACCTTTGTTGTTGTTGTTTTCATCCTTTCATATTGGAATCCGTGAAGGCTTGGTGAAACCCACTTCAATTCTACTTATTACATTCGAAACACAAATTCAACGGAACGTTGATTATACATATAATATACGTACCCAATTCAACTGGTTGATTCATCCACCATTATGAAACGTATATTTATTACATTTTTCAAACGTTGGTTCATCGTGAGCTCAGTAACATTGAATAAACGTTAATTACGTTATTAACTCAGGCGTTAATCAAATTTAATTCTACTCAAGATTTATCAAATTTACCATAAAGCACCAAAAATTAAACCAACCCTTCCATCTATATACATGGTGGTCCCAAGTTCGAGTACCTTTCATACGTTTCTGGAGAACTAGACATATTTGAAATCTGAAAATTGGGATTATAAGAGAGAGAGAAATGTTTATCATGACCATCGACCTGATGGATTGATATTGCTTGAAATTCTCTACTAAGCTAAAATATTTTGAAGCACTTTCGGTTATACAGGGAGCGAAAATTTTTTTCAATTTTTTCCTTTTTGATATGATTGAGTATTCAATTCGTAACACATTATTACTGTTAAAATCATTGTATTTTTTCAATAACTTTTCAAAATATCGACAAAACACTGGAAAAAAAGTCAAATATTCGTAGTCAGTACAAGGTTCATTTTTCTTATTAAACGCTGACTACGAATATTTGACTTGTTTTCCAATTGTTTTCTCGATATATATGTACCTATATGAATGTTGTAGAAAGTGAGTTCATGAAAATTAGATAGAAAATAAAATTCCGAAGCCAACTCATACCTACCTTTGTTGTTGTTTTCACCTTTTTATATTGGAATATTGGAATTGATATAGCAATGCTAAAATTATTACCCCAGTTCCCTGTAAAAATAATTATTCTCGTTTTTTTTAAGGTTAACCGATTGAAGTCGATGGGAGGTAATGGTCCTGAGGACCATACCAGGAGAATTCTTAGATTTATATTAAGCAACGATTTAGCTTGCCAATACAATTGGAAGGGCAGGGAGAAGAAACCATTTAAAGACACAAAGTCGATGGAAATCATTTATGGTAAGGTTTCATTTTGTAGACCTACATTTTCAAAATATCTAATGAGCATTATGGGCTTTTTCAGTGGCTGTCAAGAAAGAATTTGCTGCAGCCACAGACCTACAAATTGCAGACGCAACGAAAGATTGGCTGAAATTTGCCAAGAAAAGGCTCAAGGACGCTGCATTAAGTAGAGAAAAAAAAATCGAATTTAAAAATTTTTTTCAATACATTTGAATATCTATATATTTTTTTTGTTTGTTCTCTTCATATTTATATGAAGTTATGCTTTTTCTTTCATACTTATTCTGTTTATTTTTTTATTAATACAAAATATTGATGAATCTGTGTTTAATTGTCAGCATTTTGAAATTATTGTCCACTTGAATAGATAAGGAATAGGAGGAATATTTCTCAAATTTTCATCATAAATAACCAGAGTCCACAGAAATAACACCTTATATATCTGACCAAAATTATATCTCCAATGAGAAACATTTCCTGTGATGATACTTTATTCAAAATTTGGATCAAAATTTATTTCCTGTTCTTTATTTTCATATCCATGAAAAAAACATTTGAATATCTTGAGAGTTTTTAGAATATTTTTCAAGATGTAGATGACAAAGGTTTATGAGTTTCCTTAGTTTAGGACAAATTATGCTGAAATTCAAATAATAACAATTCAAAAATATTTTTACTCAAGATTAATTCATTCTCTAAAATCAACGTTACCTTGACACTTGCAATGAACGTTGAATATTTGTGGTATTTCGGTATTAACATCAACGTTGAGAATTCGTATACCATCAACGTTACTTCCGAAACGAAAATACGTCGTAACGTTGAAACTTAATGACAACGTTATATCAAGGTATTTTCATTCCCTAAAATCAACGTTACCTCGACACTTGAAATGAACGTTATTTATTTGTGGTATTTCGGCATAAACATCAACGTTGAGAATTCGTATACCATCAACGTTATTTCCGAAACGAAAATACATCTTTACGTTGAAACTTAATAATAACGTTATATGACGGTATTTTACATATGAGGTTTGCAACGTTAAATCAACGTGCAAGGAAAACGTTACGATGATACCAAAAAGAAACGTATTTCATAACGACATTTTACCGTTTTTTCAACGATGAAATATAGTGACGTTACCTAAAAAATACAACGTTTCTTAATGGTTACTGTGTTTATTGGGTTCCAATTTTATCCGGAAAAGTTTGACGAAAAAATCATTAATTTCAAGAATAATCTGAATATTATTCCTTCTCTGATCTTCAAACGAGTTAACAATGTTGTCAAAATATTTTTTATCACATGATGGAAAATGTTGATGTGGAGATATTTCAATAATAAAATCCCACAAATGCGAGTGATAAAGTTGAACACCAAGGAGCATTTGATACGGACAGTTTCTATTGGAAATTCATTGTTACCGGTCCATATTGAGGTTAAATGTCGATGAAATACAAAATACGAATATGACAGATGATAATCTGTGGCGATGTTACTATCTAAACAATATCCTCTTGGAATTTTATAAACAACACGGTTAATATTATATTAATTCACTCCACATAATAATCACATTATTTCAATAATTCACTGAATGTATTCACTACTTCAAATAATGTTCACAGTTTATTTATAGTTGGCAGCGCCTTCAACGGTTTTTGCTATACGCATGCGTCGTGGAAATTCGCGGCGAAGTCGATCTCTGATGGAAATGGCAGAATTCATAGATATTTATATTATGATACGTGCAAAATCCTCAACCTCGATGAAAATATCAGCAAGCTGACAACATCTTCTTGAAATTTCTGTGCAAATATTCACAGAATGGATACAAAATAGATAAGGTTAGGTTGTTTAATGATGAATTCTGATGATCTGAATGAAAAGACTTTCTTCATGAGATTGTTTTGGAATTTCGAAGAGAATATGAACAAGTTATTAGTGTTTACAAACTAATCTGCAGAAAAATTGAAGAACGAACTTATTTTGGTGGGAGAAATGTGGCTTTTTTGTTGCAGATATAATCCGATGAAATTAACTGTTTTTGTTGAAATTATCGTGTTTGCAACATTTTCATTCCAATAAGGTTAGTACTTGAGTATTCCCTAAATGTGGAAATTCAATTCCAATCGAGAAATATGAACTTTGAATCAATTTCAGAGAATTGTATCAGGAACGTAATAAGCCCAATTTTTTTTTCAAATGGCCATATCTTTTTAACAGAGCTGAATTCGAAAAAATGGAAGATGAAAAAAAGGTTTCTCTAGGCCTCACGAATCTACAGTCAGAATATATGTACAAGTCAAAGACTTGCCCTGTATAATTCATTTCATCTGTCACAAAATGGTGGAGGATCTAGCAGTAAGTGCGGTTTTTCTGAAATTGAAGCTTTTTTATGAAGAAATACCCATACATTCAATGTTAAAAGTTTTTTCTGTAGCTAGCCACTACGAATTCATAGGGAATTCAGTACATTTTGAGTCATTCTGAGGAGCTTTTTTCGAAAACATATGTTCAGAAACTTGAAGAAACTGGAAGGAGAAGATGAAATAATATTATGAATTGATAACTCGCATATTGCATTTTAACTGTAAGGATGTGGAAGGTTATCCATCCAAAAAGTATCGAGAGAATTAACTAAGTACTCATTCAGGGTAATCAATATCCAATTCCAATTTTTGATAGGGCGAGTAAAATAAAAAAATGCATTAATTAAGGGTGAAACTGTACTAAAGATGTCCGACATCTTCTGAGTTCACCCTTACCGAGAATTATTAAGACGGATTCACGAACCATGTGCCTGAGCTTATCAATCTTCAGCTCACAACTTCATTAAAGAGACTTCCATCTATACACGTATGAAGGGAACTTTTTGCCAAATGTCCCGAGTTATAACAGCAACGAAGTTTCTGAGCGTAAAGAGAGGGTACAATTTATTAGCCTTCAACAAGAAGAATGGCTCAGGGTTCACGCCGTATAAAACCAACTCCTGCAAATGTACCATTTCTCCCACAAAAAGCATAAGCCATCCTATTGTGATGAATGCTGGGACGACACGAGGCACTTGACTTTCGCTTCCCGAAAACAATGAGGAGAGCAAAATATCGGTTGCACTCGGGGTCATAAACGTTGAATTCGAGGCGACGCTGCCTTCTTGACGTGGTGTCAGCATCGTAAAAAGATTCGATGGCTCAAAACCGATCCTTCTCGCCAGCGAATTCGAGAGTTCTCGACGAGAAATGAAACTGTCAATCTCGATCCCAGAGGAAAGCGTTTTAATGCATTTTGTCATGAGACAGTCTGATCGGTAATAGAATTGACACGAAAGTATCCATTCCTGTAGGTTTTTAACCAATCGAATCAGCTGCGGAGACTTAACGACCACCTGGAATCTATATATATGAAACAGAGTTGTTGGTTACACCATTTATAACTCGATATCGGATGGACTGTTTGTTATGAAACTTCATTTATGGATTTGTCTACGGCCTGCTTATTATAAAATACATTAAAACGCTGAAAAATTCGATGAAAAATTTGCTTATGTAGGAAATGCTTTTCCTCCTTTTGAATAAGACCACCAGGTGTCGCTAAGGTTTGCTTATGTAGGAAATGCTTTTTCTCCTTTTGAATAAGGCCACTAGGTGTCGCTACGGTTAATGGCTCTTATCTAGACACCGTAGCGTAGTCGTGAAGGTACTATATTTGATATCATCGCCACTAGATGGCGATGTATACAATTATTGTGTAATTTGCATAAGACTTATAATAACATGGAAGGCTATTATCAGATCAAAAAGCGGGTAAAGATCTCAAGTTGGTGGAACAGTGAAATTTTACCGGAATGTCAAGTGAATCGGATTGTGACGATCAGCATCAATCGTGAGTTGTCCATTTTCATCTTTTCTCTATATTTCTGAAATGTTTTTGATTTATGTTTGGGTAATAAATATATTTGCGATAATAACTTAATTCAAAATTGCCCATAATTAGTAATTGACATATTATTTTTGTATTTCTGTTTTGTGTGACAGCTCATATCCATGGAAAAGATGACAGTTGACACATGACGTTTGACAGATGGTATTTGTTAGATGACATTTGACAGATTACATTGGACAGATGACATTTGACAGATGACATTTGACAGATGACATTTGACAGATGACATTTGACAGATGACATTTGACAGATGACATTTGACAGATGACTATTGACAGATGACTATTGACAGATGACATTTGACAGAAACTTTAGTACCTATGCCTAATTTATCTCCTGCTTGAAAAAATAGAATGGTAAGTTTATACAACTCAAACGGTGGGTTTCACAAAGCATATCACCGGTGATCGGAGCTTGATCTAAAATCAACTCGATTTGACAGTTCAGAAATCTAACCAAGCCGTTGATCTCCGATCATTGATGATTACGATTTGTCAAATCCACCGTAAGTATGGGTCTCATTTAGGCGAAACAAAGTTCGCCGGGCCAGCTAGTTGAAACAATAAAGAATACTTGGTGCGTTTTATCGACCCACTGAAGCAGCTATTCGGGTTATTGACTAAATTTCGCACCAAATTTCCATTGTTGGACGTTAAACCACCAACACGATAAAGTACAGTGCAAACTGAAGAGAATATCCCAGCTGTATCAGCCAGTGTGACCAGCGATGACTTTCAATTATCGATTAGGCGCCTACCGTGAGATGGAATCAGACTTTCATCGCTCAAAAGAGATTGACTTGCATGACATGTAGTTTCAATGAGACGGTGCCACATGCCACGCATCACGTGAAACAATGAACCAATTGAGTACCAAGTCCGGTCAACTATTTATTTGACGTTTGGGACCGGTCATCTCGCCGCCTGGATCGTGCGGTTCAACGCCTTTAGAGTATCTTTGTGGGGCTATGTTGAGACTCAAGTCCTTTTCGATTGGAAGACAACATTGAAGCATTTACTCTTATAGTAGAACAAGTTATGGGGAGTTTAAATCCAAATTATTAAACCTGCTGAAGCAATAGGGATGATGACTATTTTGTGAAAATGATTTTAATTTGTAGATAAGCCCTATACAAACACGAAAAAATATTTTCATGGAAAAATATAGCAAATACCAATAAAAAATGCGTAAATAAATAGTTTTCAAAATTCCCGCTGAAACGAAGTGATTATGATGACGTCACTATACGGTAAACAGACTTCGCCATCTGTCACAGCGAACTAATCTTATGTGATTTCTTGCGAACAAATCGTTTTCGTTTTCGTGATACGTTTTACCAGGTTAAACTTACTTCTGTTCTTCGTGAGTTCGTAATCGTGATGACAGAAAGGTTATAGGTTAGCTTGTTTATAGAACAGTGACGTCACGTATTCTCATTCGTGTTTGCAGTCACGTGATGAACGGTAATAGATTACACACTTCAAATCGATTTTATTTAATTTAATAGGAGTAATTAGATCCATCAAATATTTTTTTAGTATTTAGAAAACTACCTTCAATCTGAAAAACCTCAATTTATATGAATTTCTAACTTGTGTCAACATCCCTATTGTCAGTTTTTCAAAATTTCTTAAATATTTTATTATTATTTCTTCAATATTTCCTCGCTCTTTCTTCAACATTTTTTCAATATACGAGGATATAACAAACAGAATTTCAATGTCAAAGGAGTTTATTACTCCTCTGAATTGAATACATTTATCACAGTGAACCTGCAAACCAGTCCTCCACAGCTTTTATTACCTCCTCGTCGAAAGAAAATTCACTACCTTTTGAACTTTTTTTCGGTTGAGGAAAGAGATGATAGTCGGACAGAGCCAAATCTGGTAAATAAGGGGGGTGTTCTAGTAATTCTAACCCTAAATCACGAATTTTTTTCATGGCAACATGAGATTTGTGTATTGGGGCATTGTCCTGTTAAAACAAACACCTTTGGATAGCTTTCCGCGTCTTTTCTCTCTATTTTTTCCCGTAGAGTTGTCAGTAATGTCGAATAGTGATCTCCACTTATTGTTCTACCCTTATACAAGAAATCAATCATGGTTACTCCATAGCAATCCCAAAAAACTGAAGCAAGAACTTTCCCAGCAGATTTTTGGACACGAAACTTCTAAGGTCTTGCAGAACCAGAGTGTCGCGTCGCCATTCCATTGTTTGTTGCTTTGTTTCTGGATCGTAGAAATGTACCCAAGTCTCATCCATAGTAACAATTCGGTTGAAGAAGTCTACATCGTTTTCAAATCGAGCACAGATCGAACGCGATGCTTCTACCCTTGCACGCTACATTCAAACATTTGGGGATACAATTTTCAGAAATTTTTCTCATGTTCAAATTGACGTGAACTATATGATGAACGCGTTCTTATCACATCTTCAGTGCTTCAGATATCCGTTGTAGCCCGATTCGACGGTCTGATAAAATCATGTCATGAAATTTATTTCGGGGACTGTCACAGAAACTGGCCTTCCCGATCGGTCATCATCTTCAATGGAAATCTTACCACTTTTGAAGCTTGAAGTCCAATTTTTCACGGTACGTATTTTTGATTTTTACAAATTCGGTGGACATCTTTTTTTTTCAATTTATTGCGTAACTCTGGTTTACTTTTTCAACATCGAACTCTACAGTCTACACTAACACTTCTAATAAGTTATTGTTCGTTGATATGGTATCGCAATATTTTGTTTATGCATGGAACAGGTCTAGGCTAACTAGATATCAATACATCCTCGTATCTTTGATATTTCTAAAATTTTTCTCATAAATGTGAACTATGAGAATTGCTGATTCTTTTTAGGAGAATTGGCAACGTCGCAATGTCGGGATTGATGTAGTATGGTGAAAAATGTTCGTAAACACTCTCCATCAAACTTTCATGGTAATGCTCCCAGCATAGCCGTCTTATATGTACGATCCTTAGTGTATCGACCTCACTGAAAAATTCAGGATGTTTCCTACAAACTATCCAATTTCTCGGATGGAACAGAGACTGGGCATCAGTTCGTTCACCCCCCCTGCTCATCCCCGTTCCGAATTTCCCATTCCATCGGCTGATATTTCACAACACTGCGGAATGAAAGATACCGACACGTTAATTTCCACTTTCTTTCCGAATTTTTTTATTTTCCTTTCATTTAATGAGTTCCTTCCGCTTCCGCTGATCTTCCCGGATTACGCCGGACTTATTCATCCGCTACGATTAATCTTAATCGGCACTTCTTCGGAAGGGATATAAAGGGCGATGATTACTCGGTGGAATTGTTCAGGAAACGCTTTATAGCCCAAAAAGTATTCTGGAAGATGAGCTGTTTCTTTTATCGGCGCGGGAATCGCATCTTTAGATTCCGTTCTTCCGTATATATTGTTGGGCCTTGGAGGAAATCATGGTATCTATGTTTTACGCATTCTTTCTCGGATTATGGCCCGGAGATAACGTCCCAGATTTCTACGAAGATGGATCAATGCCTGTTTAGATTAAGCGTAGGTATACTTAATCATCGTCATTGTCAAGTTCTTCAGATCTCCTTATGTTCTATGTGTCTTGTGCAGGAATCGAACCTGAGCCTTCTGATTGTCAGTCAAGTACTCTCACCTCTAAGCTACCGAAGCTATTGATGACGAAAGACGGTCCATTTATTGCATCTAGTCACTTCCACAACATTTTGCATCTGATGGCATTATGGCATAGTTTTTAGTTTGTTACAGTTCATTTGTTTTTTCTATTGAATATAGTTATTGGTTTATTTTTACATCAATTCACTCATTAAATTTCATATATGTAATTCCAAAATAATGCTTCCTATTTGCGAATATTATCATTTTGAAGTTGCAGTTTTCATTTTCAGATTTCAAATCTGAATTCTAGTTATTAAATCTATTAAATCACTATCAGTTTTTCTCAACATTTCAAATCTGGCTTTTCGATAAATTTAAATTGGGAAATGATAATTACTCTTCGAAGATCTTCGTAAATACAGACATAACTTGTATAAAATAGTAAATTGCAGCCGAGTTATCAAAGTCATTTTTGATAGTTTTGAATTTAGTTTGGCTCATTGATTTGGGTGTAGAGGCATTATTTTTAACGATTCAATTCGGATAGCCTTGAATTACTTCTTGAGATATCTGGATGAACATATTTTTGGATACCAACCTCATCTTCATTTAAACTGGACCAACGTTTGAATGGTAATACTAACGATCCATTGATGAGCTCCCCAAAATCAGGAAAATCTGCTGAATATCATATTGGTACAAACCAGGACGACCAATCGAGCCCTTCCCTTTCTAGTACCAAAAATAGGTTAACCAATAAGATCAGGGGGTGGCCTTTGCTCCGATTTGAGTCTTTTCACATGGTATTTTTTTTGTCATTGTAATTTTTCTTCAATTTCATTCTTCAATCCTAAAAGTTAATTCTTCCAATTGATAAACTTTCCATAATTCACTTACACAAATTCTTTTACATAAATTTCAATTTCAGATTTATAGGTTTTCAATTTAATGATTCTGGCAATGATGAGTGAAGTCTTTGTGCAGTCATATTTCTGAATTTGTAACCACTTGAAATTTTGATAGTTATCTCTACATAGTTTGTAAATTGTGGATTCACATTGATATTGTTTGTGGTTGATATTGATATTGTGACAAACCAATTAACGAAGCACCTTTTGACTTTTACCACATAGCAATCTATGGGGTGAGGTACCCTGACCTGACCCGCTTTGAGCCAGAATTTTAATTTAAGTATTTCCTTCTAGAAGTTTATTTAATTCTGACGTTAAACGTGGAAAATTTGGTAAGATGTTTCATTCCGCTTCGACCTTAAGGCCTATTGTGCCCCCCATCAAAGCTTTTTTCACAACTGCACTATCCACAGCTCGTCCTTCAGCTCCAGAGCTCCAAAGAACACCAGTATCTGGTTCTGCTTCCAGGTGAACAGAAGTTTTCTTCTCATAGCTCAAGAGATGCAAACGTAGACTACCTTTTGTATTCCAAGCTTACGAGATATCCGACTCCAGACATTAATTCTACGGTACCTCTAGTACCGACAATCACATCAGATAGCATAAAAAAAATTCGAAATAAGTTGCACTTTGACTGGAATCGAACCTACGGGCTCCGAATGCAGGTCAAGTGCTCTCACCTCTGAGCTATCAAAGCGACTAATAAATACAGTCACAGTTTCGCATTTCTAATTTTATATTACACTTCGCGAGACAGGATTTCCATTTCCTCGTTGATATTCGAATTTGGATAGTAGGTATGTGATAGTATACCGAGCAGGTCGGTAACAAACTGTCGATCGTCCCCTACACATTATTAGTCCTGAAGGGTTTCTACCTATCTCCCTAGGAAATGAGCATCACCCAGACCAGAAACTGATATAATTACGCCACAGTGTGGCTAACGATTATGGTGTTTCGGTTTAATTACACGCCCGACTACCTCCCATTGGCCTTGATGGTATATCAATTCATATAATGGACTCTAGGTATACGAAGGCCTACTCCTTATTCGATTAAGACGTCCCCTTTACATCTAGCGTGATGTGCGTAATGCTGCTATTATCTATAAACTAGAAGGGTCAACTGTATTCGATAGAGGATTGCTGTTTCATAGTTCATCTGAAATATTCAAAAGTGAAGCATTTTTTGCCTTGAGCTTGGTTTTCACGAATAGAGATCACCCCAAAATACGATGAAGAAAGTCTTGAATGTTGATAATGACGTTTTCGCTTCAAAAGGGCGATAATACACCGCTTAAATTTGTTTTAGAATGTTTTCCGACAAAATTGTATGCTCTCCATAACTTTGCGTCGACCTGTGGCCACCAAGGTCTCCAGATTCAAACACATTTGACTTCTATCTATGTGCTTCGAACTGTTGAAGGATCAAATCCACCGCAGTTAGAGAGTTTTACATGTGAAACTGATGAAGTTATGCTTATTTGAAAAATATCTGTTACGTTTAACTTCGCAAATATCTGGAAAAATTATATGCCATATCCTCGTCCACCAGAAAAAAGCTGTCGCCTTTAAAAATGTTGTATAGATTAATTGTTTCCATAGGGGATCGATCGATCGAATGTTTGAATGTTGACCAAAAGGGTAGAAGCATCGCGTTCGATCTGTGGTCGATTTGAAAACGATGTAGACTTATTAAACCGAATTGTTACTATGGATGAGACTTGGGTACATTTCTACGATCCAGAAACAAAGCAACAATCTGGTTCTCCAGACCTAAAAAGTTTCTTGTCCAAAAATCTGCTGGAAAAGTTCTTGCTTCAGTATTTTGAGATTGCCATGAAGTAATCATGATTTATTTTTTGGATAGGGGTAGAACAATAACTGGAGATTACTATTCGACATTACTGACAACTCAACGGGAAAAAAATAGAGAGAAAAGACGCAGAAAGCTATCCAAAGGTGTTTTGTTTTTACAGGACAACGCCCCAATACACAAATCTCATGTTGCCATGGAAAAAATTCGTGATTTAGGTTTTTAGAATTACTAGAACACCCCCCTCATTCACCAGATTTGGCTTTGTCTGACTATCATTTCTTTCCTCAACTGAAAAAAGTTCAGAAGGTCGTAAATTTTCTTCCAACTAGGAGGTAATAAAAGCTGTGAAGGACTGGTTTGCAGAGCAAGAAGAAACATTCTTTTAAAGGTCTAGAGACGTTGTGGGTTCGCTGTAATAAATGTTTTCATTCAAGAGGAGAATATATTGAGTAATAAAATATTTCGACATTGAAATTTTGTTTGGTTCTATAGTAGGCTAAGAATTTTCAATATATCCTCGTACCTTTTCATATAGAGGTTGAGTTTACAATCGTCGGTAATTGATCAGTAATTAGTGAGTTATTATATCACTCTGCTGCCTTGCTATACATTTTCATATAGAAGGTTGAGTTTAATATTTTATACATATTACTTGTATAATCGTTTCGTGCTCGTTATCTTATAACAGTAATCATCAAGATTACCATATGATGTTCATAGTTAAGTACATATACCCCCTTACATCGGTTGTGATGTCACAACAGTATCAATCATAGAGATTTTCGAGGATCACCAGCATCCGCCAACTAGAAGCAGTGCAAGAAAATTATTATTCTGGTGAACTATCAGGGTACAAAAATAAAACTAGAACAACCTTGGTAAACTAACCTAGGTACGAAACAATGTCCATGTCCTGTTCCTCACCATGTGTTACAACTATCCAAATAAACAACATTTTTCTGCATCCTAGCATTCAAAATCTGGGGATTAATACACCAATTCATTAAAATGGATTGAATAATAACGGAGGCTTTTCATTCAGGAATATCCAGGGTTAAGCCGAGGTTAAACGTTTGATTCAACGATGAAGAAGAGGGATAATCACCTTTATGTTTCACTGTCGCTGAATCTTCAGATGATAAATGGCCTCTTAGGCGGGCTGACAAGCGCTGATAAAAAGAAGGGATTAGTAATCCTTACTCAGATTTCTTATAAGTTGCAGTTTACTGCAGAGTTAGGTAATGAGCAAATTAAGCTGGTTTTTGTGGCGGTCCGAATAGGACGAGAAATAGATAAAAGTGGGAGGCACTTTACTCACTTAGATAAGCGGATGCCTACTTTTAAATAATAGACCTCTGCAGAATCTCTGCAGAATCTCCGTTGATGGCTCTTGAGATTGCGTTGTGTTGCATATGATTTACCGCAGACACATGGGAAAGGCAATTTGGGTTAGATGTCACCAAACAGAAAATAAAATTACTCGCTTCGACTGAGGACTAAATTTTTTCTCTATTTCAGTATCGTAATGAGTTTATTACAGTACTAAAACAGTGCTTTGATGAACTCATTGCAGCATTGTTTGAGTTATATTTTCTTTCACGTCGTTGTCAACAATGACTTCCGATCCTATCAATTTTCAAACTTTCAAACACACCTCAATTTGGAAATGTCAATTTTCGTAACAGTCACCGACTTCCAAGATACAATACAAAAGTCACTAGGATGTATAATCTGAATTTTTCATTGAATTTCAAGGGAATTTCACGAAATTTTACTGAAATATGAAAAATATCGTCCAATACTCGTTGCAGAATGCAATTCCAACACTCATGCGTTCAAAAAATCGCTCCTTCGTCGCTCGTTTTCGAATTTCGCATTCGTATTGGTGTAATAAGCGGAAATATTTTGCCATGGTAAATCGCATATGTCTTGAAAATTGGGACTTGAAGGTTTTTTTTTCCTGTAATGTTTTAATCGTTTTTTTCAACATCCTTTATTTTTATCCTGAATAGAAAGAAAATCGTAATATTTTGATTGATCGGTGTATACTTCTGAAATTTGATACCCCTGTGCCAGAAAATTATTGAATCGTTTATCAAGCCCATACAGGATGTCTGGCTAGACGTTAACGATTGAAATTATTGATCTTCGTTTCAAGTTTCTTATGGGATATGAGCGATAAGAAAAAATCGTTCCACGGAATCAGTTGCACCGACTGCATACGATAGCAGGAAAAAGTCGAAGTTAAAATCGTGGGATTTGCAACGCAGCACTTCCCAAACCGTTTCATGGGAATCTGCATTATCTCAATAAGGCCCTACCTAAGCTTTAATTCGATTGGTTTGTGAAAACGAAGATGGAAGAAGTTTTGATTTGATTGGTTTTGAAACATCGACGAAGGAAAACCTTCAATTTAATTGGTTTTTGAAGAAAACGAAGAAGGGAAATCTTTAATTTACTCTGGAGATGAAAAAGGCAGTAAATGTGAAAGCCTAAAACAGGAAGGTTCCCAGTTGGCTCGGGATACGGTTCGGAAACTAAGGATAGTACGGTTTTAGGGTAAGTACTTCAGTGTTTAGAAGTACGGTTTCAAAATGGATACGAAAACAGTTGAGGTTGAATCGGAGGTTGAGGGGTAACTGGAGAAATCTTAAACGGGAAGATTCTCAGTTGACTCGTTTGATACGTTTTTGATACGGTTTCAAGGAAGGTTTGAGAAGTAATTTAGTTTCGGAGTTATCTCGGGTCCGGTGTTAGGGAAAATTATAGGTTTTGGTTTTATTTTTGAAAGGATAGTCTCAAGCGCAAAAGAGTGTTAAAGTCGAAAATTAAAAGGTCTTTGAAATTACTTGGAACTATTTAGATTGCGTCTCGTCGGTAGAACGGGAGTGAGATTAATCTGCGAAAGCGAGTGGATGACGTGTTTTCGTGTTTCTTATATTTTCAGAGAATATTCATCATCCTTAGGAGCTTTGTCACGGGAAAAAAGGTCAGGTATTTTTGTTTATGCTTAGCTTATTTTGAGTATTGCCAGAAAGCTGCATTCAAGGTCAGATATCTTTTATAGTCCACAGTCCCGAAATCTACCACAAGTCTTATTTTTGAAAGTGTATTATTTTTGAGATCTCTCTTGAGTATTCAGAACTTTGAGTGAATTATCATGGTTGAGATCTCTCTTGAGTATGAGAAAGTTCAAATTGTATTATTTTGAGATCATCCCATGTTTATGATTTAGGGTTATTTTGGCAAACCCTTTAATTTTTGATAACTCGATTTCACCTTTATAATTGACATTAGTACTGACCAATCGATTTGGTTTCAATGATTCAATTTTCTCTTGTGATTTGATGTTGATGTAATAATTTGATTTGGTGTGATTAATCTCATTTGATTTGAGAAATTTTCCGAATATTTTGATAATTCAGATCTTTGGAATATAAATAACGAGTGTAAAATTGTTTATTTTGCTTTGGTCTCAATATACGTCTCTCCCTCTCTTTTAGACACTAAGTTCCGACCCTAGTGCGTAAGGCTTTCTCTCTTTCCGGAGAAAGATCTTCAAAATTTAAAAAAAACATCATTTCTTTTTCTTTAAGTAATAACACCCCTGATTGGTGGAAAGCCGCTCTTCCGTTGAATCACAAAGGGGGTGCTTTTTATATTGAAATAGAAGCCCATTCTGCCACTAGTTTTAAAATATTCTATTCGAATACACCTGCCATAGGTTCCAAAACACAACAATTTTCGAATTTGGAACGACGAGGAGTGGCCATACACTTCCTCCCATAATGATTTAGTGCTCAGAAAATCCATTTTCCAATCCCTTGGGACGAAATTCTGAGTTTGAAAATTTTCGACCCGGCGCATCCGCCAATTCACAAAACAGGAGTCAAAAGGAATGAAAATGTAGTATGTACTGTCGAACTCCGACATCTTATGATATTTTTCGCACTCGCGAATGGTCCGTCATTGCACATATTTGAGTTCATAGCGTCATCTCCAAAAATGCCATGTTAGTTAGCAAAACGAATTATTCAAACAAGAAATGGTGTGGAAAGACAAAATTTTCAGTTTTTTCGAATATCTCAAGGACTATTGAAAGAGTAGAAATGAAAAAGAATTAATTGAAATATTTTTTTTTCAACTTCTCTCTCATTATACAGGGTCCTGCAATAGTGCGTTCTTCTTCCACAGCAGCTTTTAAAAATTCATATTTGTATTTTTCATACCACAAAGTCATACTGCGAATATTCCTATACCTATCTTATCGCACTTTCACTACTCGTCTAGTGAAAGTCATACAGCGCCATCAGCTCACCAGTTATTATGAAGAGAAATGAACTGCAGCTGCCAACCGAACGGCCACAAACGGAGCGTTGTTAGCAATCCCTTTTCCGCAATCTAAGATCTTGCACCTCAAAACAAATCAATACATCGGGAACAATCAAACTTCGCCTCTACGTCCGATTCGTGGGTGCAAAGTCACTGGGTCGGAAACAGTCAATCTGAAGTTCGCGGCTTCGTCGTTTCGCAGACATCGCTGAAGTGGCAATCTGAACTGGAGCTCGATTTATTACTCGAATTAGTGTCCTTTTGCCGGACATGTAGTAGACAGTTATAGAAACTGTAGACCGCCGTTACAACGTTCCTCGACACTGTTGCAAAGTGTCTGAGGGTGGTGAATTCGCCGGTTAGGGGGAGGGGGAGGTCTGCGAAGGCGACAATCTAATCAGGACCGGTTGAAAAAGGAGTAAGGATAATTTCCATTCTGTTGGCATTTCGTTCTCGAACCTCGGAGGGTTTAAATACGCGGTATTTCTGGTATGGCGACGTGGTCTGTGTTATTTTGGGGGATTTTATGATCTTATTATTATTTCTACATGACGCTATATTTCATTTTGGCGCTTTGTCAAAGGGATTTTGATGCAGAGAAGGGATTCTAGAGAACATGCTGCCAATTTTATTTCTGGGTAGCATTAATAGGGTTGGATGCTTAAATCTTGTGAACAAAATTTAGGAATGAATGTTGGAAATTCATTCAAATGTAAAAAATGTTTTCATCATTTCAACAAAACGGAATTCGAGGAAATTAAAATTGAGAAAAAAGTTTTTTCTTGGATCCCTATAACATCAGATGGGATTGAATAATGAGCTATTCTTAGCAAACATGCCAACTGATTTAATTACCTACTGAAATTCCTGTAAATTCGCCAGAGGGCGTTGTTGAATATGACAGCGAAAATCACTATTATTGCTTCGTAGACATTAAAACCTGGAATGAATGAAAATATTCGTTCATTAAACTAAGCTCCACTTCCATCCGATTCGCCATTTGTTCCGTACCAGTAAAAGTTAAACTGTTCAAGCTGGAATAGGACAGGTAAACTGCTAAACATTCAAGAGGATTCCATATTATCTTTTCGCTCAAACGTTTAGATATGTCAGTGAAATGGTTATTCATTCGAATCAGTTGAAAACATATTACGAACATTTTAACTCATAACAGTCAAACCAGATTTTGGCAACTATCACAGAAAGACCGGATGGAAATTCAACTGAAATACTCGCGAAACGTGGTTCGCGTATAAAGAAGGATATAGGAATGGAGCAATGAAGGGATTGTTATGAAGGGAACTAGAGGAAGGGATCTAGGGAAAGGTATCTAGAGAAAGGGATCTAGAGAAAGGAATGAATAAGGAGACATTAAGAGAGAGGGGTCTAGAGTAAGGGATCTAGAGAAAGGGATCTAGAGAAAGGGATCTAGAGAAAGGGATCTAGAGAAAGGGATCTGAAGAAAGGGATCTGAAGAAAGGGATAAATAGTAAGGGATAATGAGAGAAGGATAACGATAGAGGGATAAGGAGTAAGAGAGACATATAGAAAGTGATTTATAAGTTTGTAGTTTCAGGTATAAAGAGAGAGAGAGGGATATAGAGAGAAAGAAAACCTTTTCATTTCGAGGTATTCTACTCATATAATTTTGCAGGCAATCGGAATATAATATGACTTCGAATATATGCTGAGCAGTCACCTCGAAATTGCACAGAAGTTCAGTTGAGTTCGAGCTTATGGATGTCCATTTATTCCATATTGCCGACACAACAATATTTCGAATAAATGCAGTTTCCATTCTTCAGTTTCACCTGCAAACCCCGCTATTCATAGTGAGGTATTCGGTTTGAACAGGCGGTGAACTATTTGAATAATCGTTCTTCAGCATTTCACCCTGTAGTGGTCGGAAAGGTTACCGCAGGAATTTGATAATCGCGTTCCAGACGTGAAGGCCGGCCAGTATATATTTTCGCGTTTCCTGTTCAAACGAATTCTTAGCGGTGTGTAATGTTAACCGAACATACACCGCGTTGAGTTTGAAGGGGCAGGCATGCATTCTGTCCGTCAGTCCGTGGTATTTCCTTTTTTCCGATGGATACTTCTGTTAGCCTTGCGGTTCGATATCAAATTTACTCGAAGTTGTTAGGGAGTTTTTCTATTGAATTATTTCAGAGTTTGAATATAACCTAATAACAGAAATTCAGATATAGGGGATATAGAGAAAGGGATATGTAAAGAGAAGGAACTATATAGACAGGAAGGGATACAGAGAAGGGGATAAACAGGGTGAGTCTTTGACTTGTAGATATAATAATAATATATTCCAACTGTAGATTACTCTTATCAAACTGAACACTTTTTTCCTTTACCATTTCTCAAAATTCGGTTTCGTTTGATACAGGGTGTCGAAAATCCACAAAATAACACTTTCCTGTTCATATCTTCGGAGCCGTTATTTCAAATGAACTGAATGTTAGTTTATTGGTTACTGTATTCATGGTGCATATTCCTCGATCACAACTTTTTCGGAATTTCTCCTGATATGAAAGTTACAGCGTAGCTCACTCATAAATCGAAGCAAAAATACCATAAAACCACTTAACCACTTGGAATAGATGGGCGGTTCATACTTGCGAAAGAATCAATTATTTCAGAAAATAAAAGTACATATTCTTATGTGTTTTCGATGAGACGCGTTGTTTTCGAGTTATTCCCAATTTTATCTAATTTAACCACATAAAATTCGACGAAAAAATCAAAAATCATAAGTATAATCTGGATGCTTCCCTGGATTTCAAATATCACAGGATGGCTGAACTTTATAAACTCTCCAATTATCAATACAAATTAACAATGTTTGTCAGAATGTACAGGGTGGGGCAGAAGAACCTATCCGATTTCAAATCCCTTTTTCTCAGAAGAGAGAGCAGGTAGAGTAGTGGGGTAAAAACCGTTAGAAAGCTGGTTTTATGCCATTTGTCAGTAGTCAACATGCCTTGGTCTGGTGAACATCGTGCTTTTGTTATTGAGCGGTTTATCGAATGCGGCGGTTCGATAATTGCTACACAACGTGCTTTTCGAATTCATTTCGGACTCGGGCGTCATGATCCTGTTCCACATCACGCTACGATTAAAGTGTGGGTGTCAAATTTTAGACAGACGAGTTCAGCATTGAAAAAGAAGTCGCCTGGACGTCCCACGACAGCAACAGGACCTGAAAACGTGGCCAATGTGAGAGCCGCGATTGAACGTTCCCCGCGTCGTTCGGCGCGAAAACATTCGCTCGCTTTGGGGATTTCCAACCGCAGTATTCGGCGAATTTTGCACCGGGACCTCAAAATGCATCCCTACAAAATGGTTGTTGCACAGAAATTAAGTGAAAGGGATTTTGAAACCCGTACGAACCTGTGTCGCGATCTCCGAGAACTGCCAAACGACGATGTTGTGCTCTTCACGGACGAAGTCCATTTTCACCTTTGTGGCGCCGTAAACAGGCAGAATTTTCGATATTGGAGTGACGAAAATCCTCGGGAAATCCATCAGGAACCCCTCCATAGCCCAAAAGTGACTGTGTGGTGTGCTCTTTCCCGCCTAGGCGTCTGGGGGCCCTACTTTTTTGAAGAAAATGGGCAAACCGTAACGGTCAACAGCGAGCGCTATTGTTTCATGCTGGAAAATTTTCTAAGACCCAAAATGGAAGAAAATGGCGTGGAAAATGTGTGGTTTCAACAGGATGGTGCAACCGCCCACACATCGCGACGATCAATGGACATTCTCAGGGAACTGTTTCCCGGTCGCCTCATTTCTCTGAGAGGTGATGTTGGCTGGCCGCCGCGCTCACCGGATCTCCCTCCATGTGACTTCTTCCTTTGGGGTTACCTCAAATCGAAGGTTTACCAGCATCGACCAAGGACCCTTCTTGCTTTACGAAGGGAAATTGCTCGGGCAATTGAAGAAATTCCTGTGGAAATGACGGTGAAAGTCATGGAAAGCTACCGCGAGCGCCTAAATAAGTGTATCCGCTCCCAAGGACGACATTTGAGTGATGTGCTTTTCAAAACTTAAATTTAAAAATGGCATAAAATTTGCGATATGTTAATAAAAAAATTTTTTTGACAAGCTGAGTGGTTTTAATTTTATAACGTTTTGAAATCGGATAGGTTTTTCTGCCCCACCCTGTATATCAACTAAAATGTCAATGAAATACCAAGTTCGGATATGAATGATGAATGTCCCATACAAACCACGTATTGAATTGAAATAAATGCAGAATGAAATGGTTCTTAACACTACATGATCTGTGGCGATGTTTCTATCTAAACAATATCCTCTTAGAATTATATAAACTCGACACTACACGATTATTATCACATTGATTCACTTTCACTGAAAGTCTTTTCACATCACGATTTGCATTCTTCTCTGTAAATAAACGAATCGACCTTTGACTTTAGTTTGAGAAATCAACAAATCCCAGTCCATCAGGCCGCTACACGCATGCTTCGTTCAACAACCACAGACCAAATGTTCGGTCTGTTTGTCCTGCGCACCGTTATAGGCGACTGAAATTAAGATCGTAGCGCTCTATCGGCGAGAATCAGAACTACTCCTTCAGCTTTTCTGAAGAGGCACGACTAGACGCTATCAGCCAAAAGTAAACAAAACTAGTGCCTTTGCGTTCTTTCATCCGTTAATGATAGAGAAAATCAATACAATCTGGCATCATCTTCTCGAAAGCTCTATGATAACTATGATAGAAGATGGGTAGATGGGTTAGGTCATTGACCTCGAATCCTATGATCTAGGTTGATGGAGTTATGTTCGATTAGTGTAAAAGCAACTCTTTATGAGATAGTTTCGGGATATGGAGAAAAATATGAATGAAATTGAGAGGGAGATTTTGAGAAGGTAATAACGAAAATTCAGAGAGGTTTATATAGAAAAAGATATCGACAAAGAGATGACAGAAAGCGGGAACTATGTAGACAACCAGGAATACAGAGAGGGGGATATATGTAAAAAGAGGGATATCAAGAGGGGAATAAAGAGAGGGGGATAAAGGAATTGATTTACAGAGTGAGACATGAAGAGAGTGACATTGAGATCAAGATTTTGAAAATGATCTGATCAAATACCAGGTCTGACTCGAACTTGCCATACCACCAGTCAGGAAGTTCGAAGAACTTCCATTTACGCCAAAGTAGCAGCAAAGTAGAAGCTGGCCCTGATTCAATAATTTGAACGAATTGTTCAAACACAAAAAGGTCCTTGATGAGATTCCATCCATGTGTGGTTTTCCATACAGAACAAAGAAAAGGAATCCCGACAAATACCTAATTTAATTTAAATTATTTTGCTCCAAATGCAAAATGAAACTTTTTCATTCGTGGGGTTGAATTTCTCGAATGATTAAACTGCAGCTCCCTACAGCAAAACCTCGCACGCAAATTGTTGAATTTATACACCCGAACGGAGCTCATCAGGTCGAGTTGAATATGTTATCCATCTTCTCGAGCTTTCGCTGTATTAAGTGATCTGGAATCCCCGGATATGATGAGAACAACGAATGCATGCATTGGAGAAAAGTTCACTTTACTCCGGGGAGACGAGAAAACGATCGATAACATCTTTGTTCGACATATATCCGGGATTTTGACGAAATACCTACTGATATTATTGATTCACCCTGCTAAGTTCGCAGGCTGGCCATGAAAATGAGTCCATCTAGTTGAGCTTGATCATTAAAATTTGCACCACTTCAGAATTTCGTAGTTTATATCAGGTTTAATGAGGAATGTTAGCCCCAGCGTGATAATTCAAAGTTCCCAGCTCAATCCGAAATCGTTTTCGAATATCTTGATATTGTTTGATGGAATTGGTGTTTTGGGTTGATGCCATCCTTGATCCTCAAGTTATAAGGGATGGCATTCGATATCATAATTCACTAACCACGTTTGAAAAATACAAGGTATCCTTGAAAAAGCACTTTTCTGTTCATATGTTCGGAACCGTTATTTCAGTTTCAAAACTGAATTTCGGTCGATTGTTTACTCTATTCGTGGTGCAAATTCATCAATCATTACTTATCCGGTATTTATCCCGGTATAAAAGTTACAGCGTAGTCGACTCATGAATCCACGCAAAAGTAATATAGAACCACTTGGAATAGATAAGCGGTTCATACTTTCGAAAGAATCGATCATCAAAAATGAAAGTATTCGAATGTTTTTTTAATAAAAGATGTCGTCTCCGAGTTATTCCCAATTTTATCTGATAGAATTCGACGAAAAAATAAAAAATCATAAGAATAATCTGGATGCTTTCCTGGATTTTTGATATCACAGAATGACTGGAATTTATAAACTCTCTGATCTCATACAATGTTGTCATAATGTTTCTCTATTTCAGTATCGTGATGAGTTCATAACAGTACGAAAAACAGTGCTGTAATGCATGACAGCAATGTTTTTAGTTATATTTTTCGTTTCGTGGTTGTCAACAATGACTGCCGATCCTATCAATTTTCACCACACGTCAATTTGGAAATGTCAATTTCGTAACAGTCACCAACTGCCAAGATACAACACAAAAGTCACTAGGATGTATAATCTGAATTTTTCATTGAATTTCAACAATATTTCACGAAATTTGACTGAAATAGAGAAAATATCGTCTAATACTCGTTGCGGAATGCAATTCCAACACTCATGCGTTCATGAATTTCGCATAAGTATTGGAATAGGAGCCCATTCTGCAACTAGTTTTAGAATATACTATTATCAACTATGTCGAGACTAAAATCTCTATGATGAAAAAACGTTTGATGTAGAGATATGTGATAATAAATTATGAATGATTTTATCGTCTGAGAATTGAATTAGAAAGGAAGATCTTAGCAGCATGCAGCCAATTTTTTGAAATTCCGGAAAAAGTTACACACCGTGCAGGAATTGAACCTGCGTCTCCTCCTTTCCGGGTCGGGGCTCATACCCCGTGTGTAACTTTTTCCGGAATTTCAAAAAATTGTCTGCATGCCGCTGAAATCTTCCTTCCTAATTCAATTCACAGACGATAAAATCATTCATAATACAGGGTGTTCCAAAATTGAACGTACAAACGAAAAGGGAAGATTCCTTGAGTAAGTTTGAGAAAAAAAGTCCCATGAACATGGGGTTGCAAACGTTTCGTTTTCGAGATACAGAGTGTACTAGGTTTATTAGGCAGTATTTGAAAGAATTGGATTGAACATCAGTCATGGCCCGCAAGATCCCCAGACTTGAATAGTTCGGATTTCTTTTCAAACTAACTAGATCTTTATGACAATTTTGATTCTTCTTAGGATTTCGGGAGAATCGTTCAAATTTTTTTCTCGAAATCGGTAGCAGATACCACAAAACTACAAGAGACCGAAAAGTTTAGTATAACAACAAAGCTTTTTCTACATTTTTTCAAATTAACAGTTGTTCACAAAAAAAGTTCTGGAGGAGAACAGGTGACAGTGTTCCAGAAAAAATATCACCCTGAAGATCTGCTATCGAAATTGCCATGTCACGTAGTGAGAACTCTTAAATGTGATATTTATGCCAAATTTCATTTGCATATCTTGTGAAGTGTAGACTATGAGAAAAAAATTGAAAGTTCAACACTCTGTATCTCGAAAACGAAACGTTTACGACCCCATGTTTATGGGACTTTTTTTTCTTGAACTCACCTAAGGAATCTTCCCTTTTCGTTTGTACTGTTAATTTAGGAACACCCTGTATATTAATTCTCGGCTTAGTATTTCATCATTTGTCGGAATCCAACATCCGACCTAAACTGAAATCGAAGAAATTCGATGAAGTGAAGGATAAAGGAGTCCTCTGGCTAATGATGACGTTACAGTGCTCCCCACCTAGGAACTCCCCTCTCTCACTACATATGAGGTGAACCTCATGATATTAAATTCCGGGAAAAGTATCATACACACTGTTAGCTCAGTTGGTGAGAGCCCCGACCCGGAAAGTAGGAAACGCAGGTTCAATTCCTGCACGATGTGTAACTTTTTCCGGAATTTCAAAAAATTGTCTGCATGCCGCTAAAATCTTCCTGCCTAATTGTAATAATGAACTTCCAATAATGTGGGAGATAAAATTGAATTCAGAGAAGCATGCAATTATACAGTTTATACGCACTGTTCTTATCGAAAATTCATTGTTACCGGTCCATATCAAAAATAAATTTCAATGAAATACAAAATTCGGATATTAATGACGAATGTTGATACAAACCACGTATCAAATAGGAATCAATGAAAAATAAAATGATACTCAGCACTGAATAATCTGTGGCGATGTTTCTATCGTAACAATTTGGAACGTTATGAACTCGACACAAACCAGGTTTATTACATTAATTCACTGAAAGTCTTCACATTATCATCACGAGGTAGCTCCAGAAATGATTTGACCATTTTACGCCATTCATGGTCGACTTTTGTCTATTTGATCTATGACTATCTGTTTGGTGCATAATTCTTTCATAACGTTCTCCAGGCCAGAGTTTTTTCCGAATATTCAAATTTATTTTGCCCATAACGGATTAACGTTCAAATTGAACGGATTACGTTATTCAAAATAAATCGTTGTAGGAATCAGGAACTGGTTCCAAATTCTTGTTGAATATTGCTGAGCAGAAACAGCTCGGTCCAACACTCCTGTTGGGAACTTTCATCCACAGTGTTTCGATATAAATTTCGATGCTCTCGAGTATATATTTGTGGTGCTCAATGCTTGTTACCGTGAAAAACTTTTAATGGGGTATTTGAAATTTATTCGCTGGAAACTCCTCTAAACGGAAAACACAACACATATTTCACTTTTGTTTAAAGCTCGTTTAGCTGCCTCACATACCGAGCGCTATTCCCGCTCATGTTGAAAATCAAAATTGTGTAAACTCAAATATAGTGAAAGGATCAAAGCATCCCAACTATTGTTTCGAATTGGTTGTTTTTGACGTTGAAGCCATTATTTTCATCGTACGAGTCTAAAATATGAATGTAATTGTGTTTGATTGAATTTTTATAATTCCTTTTGTATCCACAAAACAACTTGGGAGAATGAAAAGAAAAAGATTTATCGATAGGACTGAAAAGTTGTTCGATTTCGATACTAAACTCAACAAAAATATTCATAGACATCAATTGGTATTCTTATTCTTACGAGTATTCCTATGACACTCAGTTTGCAAAGAATATAAACTGCTCCACAAGAGTTAGGGATATCGTTTTCAATCGTTTTTAAAAGTATGTAATCTTCGAGAAAAACGCTGTAAAATCATTTAAAACTCAATAACAACTTGAATCGATCCAATGAAAATCAGTATGAGACATTTCGTCAATCTGGTCGCCATTTTATGAAGTTTGGTTCTTTGCATATGCTCCATGAATGTTCTTATTTTGAAATGAAGTCAGTTTATCAACGGCTTCGATTTGAAACGAGTTTTCTGAAAGTGCCAAGACGTGAATTAACAAACGCTGAGGCTAATAGGGCTATCGGAATGCTACAGGGTGGCCTAACTCAGGTTGTTGTAGAGGAAAGGCTCCAAGTTAGCCAAAGTGTGATATCTTGACTTTGGAATAGGTTCAGGGAGACAGGTTCCGTGTTGGAAAGACCAAGACTTTGTGGGCGACGAAAAACAACACCTACTCAGGATTGTTTCGTCACCGTTTCGGCAAGAAAAAACCCTACATCTACGTATAGAATGCTACGGAATACTCTTCAAAATGCAGATGGGGTCCAAGTTTCCATCGAAACCATCAGACTACGTTTGAGAGACACTAGGTTCTAGACGTCCAATAAGAGGAGTTTCACTCGGAGTTTCATTAATACGTGACCATAAGCGTCAAAGACTGGAATGGGCAAGGCGATATATCAATTGGAACGATCAATGGCTTAGTGTCCTTTTCACTGATGAATCCAGATATGGACGATTTTCAGATTCTCGAAGAATAAGGGCATGGACAATGCCACGCATACTCCGTAATCGTCGCTATGTCCAAAAAGTCCATACATTCCGAGGGGGTAATGTTATGCTATGGGCCGGCATATGTTTCAACGGGCGCACAGATCTACACATTTGTCCTGGGAATATAACCGCCTTACGCTATAGGGAGCATGTCATTGACAATGTTGTGCTAAATTTTCACGCTGCTATTGGTGAAACTTTTTAATTTCTAGACGATAACGCTAGACCGCACCGTGCAGCCATAGTTGAGAATGCGCGCGAGGAGCTTGGTATTCCATATTTACCAATACCTCCGCACTCACAAGATTTGAATTGCATTAAACATGCAAGGTATATGCTCCAAAGAAGATTAGATAATCATCAACTTACCCCAGAATCCGTAAATGATCTGAGAGAGCTTCTGCCCCGTTTATGGAACCGAATTCCTCAAGAAATGTTCAACAACCTCGTGTGTAGTATGCAAAGAAGATGTCAAGCTGTTATTGATGCCCGTGGAGGCCATACATTGTATGGATAGTCTCAAAATGTTTGTATCCTCTGGGAACAAAATTTCGTTATTTTACTCGATTTGTCTTAACCACCCTGTATACGCTGCAGACCCACAGGCTTAAATTAATCTGCAACTTGAAATCATATCAATATGAATTTTCGTCACAAAAATATTATATTTTTTTGCAATTCAGGTCAATATCCCTAACTCATGTGGAGCGGTTTATTTGGGAGGACGAATAGTGGAAGGTGTGCAGGATCAATTCCTAAGAGACAAACACCTCTATTCCAGAATAATCAACGTACTATTATTGTCTGAAACTTGATAATCCATTCAGATTGTAGGAGTAAAACAGCAATCAACTGAAGCATTGACCGAACAGTTCTTTCCTCCACAATTTTCAATCCGAGTTCTGCAGACTTTCGGGAATCCTTGTCCAATTTTCGAACCTATCAAAGGATGTGCTCCTCGGCCTAGTAGACTGGAAAATGGAATGTAATAGAGGAATAATCGTCTTAATTGGAACTTAACGACTTTTTAAGCTGCAGTCATCTCACTCCCATCGAATTCTACATAGAAATGAATGCAAATTCACTGTCGAATGGAAGGGTGCATAATAATAAAGGAGAAAAAATGATTCATGTACCTCACTGATTTTTCCAAGATGTCTGTTATTGAGCTGATATTTTATGGCTAGATACTGAACGTTTCATTCCTCAAAAAGAAATTTGGTCATTGAAATTTTATGCAAAAATGACAAAAAAATATTTCAAGGAATATTTGTTGACAATTGTGATTTTAAGACGCTCAAACCCTCTGAATTTTGTTTTATACTTACTGACAAAGAAACTGCAACACCCAGAAGCAGCTTTTCAAATATCAATTTTATTTTGCTAAAACATAGTGAAAAGAGGTTACAGTCCACTGCGACCTTGGGGTCTATTGAGCCCTGGTAAAACATATATAGTATTGCAAGAAGTTATTGATGTGTTTGTCCACCGCGATTATCTATACCTACACTTCCCAACACGTCTTGGTATTGATGAAAAAAAAGGTCTATTTCTCCTTGAGGGATACTATCCCAAGCTACCTGTACTTTATGTCTCAGAGCCGCCAAAGTCCGTAAGGGCTGGGGTAAATTTCCAAGCCTTCTACCCATGATGTCCCAAACATGCTCTATGGGCGAGAGATCGGGAGATCTGGGCGGCTATGGCTAATGATTCACATGGGTCGCTTCAAAAAGATTTAAACTAACTCTGGCAGCATGAGGCCGAGCATTATCTTGCTGGAATATTGGATTCTCGTGCACTCAGAAAATTATTCTAGTAAATACAACGAAAAATGTATGTTAAGATAACAAAATGAAGATCCCTATTTGGTCAATCTAAA
Organism: Adalia bipunctata; assembly: GCA_910592335.1. Classification (NCBI taxonomy): domain Eukaryota; kingdom Metazoa; phylum Arthropoda; class Insecta; order Coleoptera; family Coccinellidae; genus Adalia; species Adalia bipunctata. The sequence continues at coordinate 20,096,278 of OU342955.1, forward strand.
ATTGTATTATATTAACAGAAGCACTTTTGTTAGCTGCCTCATTGAATGCCAACTTGTTGTAGATAAAGAATCTTCTGTTACCATTATAATAAAATAGTTCTTCCGCTAATATTGCAGTTGTCAGGTTTAACGAACATATAGATTCTCATAACAGTATCTTCTATTACCATAAATAATATATTCCTTCACGTTAATAAAAATATTATGTTAGGGAGATCGAAATCGTATAATATAATGATTTCAATAACACTGCTTTCTATACAATGGAAAGTGAGATTGTTAAATATACAGATTCATACTTTTTCGCCAATAGTATTATTTTTTGTGCTGATAGAGGATTTTATTATTTTGTTAGAATGTAATATTCATACGATATTATTCAACTATTATCTAAATATTCTGGATAGAATATATTTTGCTCCATTCAGAATATTCGATTTGATTCATAAAAACAATTAACTATGTATTATTAAATTCATCAGTGAAATTGTTAGAAATACAAAGAGGCAGACAACCGACTTGTGGTGCAACTGCCTTCAGTAAATGTTGCTGAATTTACGATATTGCTGTGATGTCAGCTTCCTGAAAATATTATTATTCAGTATCTAGTTACATATAAGTATATTCAATGTCTAGGTATAGGTCAATTGAAATAAACTAATTTTTAATGATGAGTTTATTGGAACAGAAAAATCAAATATAAATCATAAATATAACAAAATTACAAGTATGAAAAATTTGGGAACTGGAGCCGAATTTTTGAGGTTTTCTAGATGTTGGAGCTATGGCTGCATGCAGAAGCAGCAATATACCTGCATTTCGTCCATCTGAAAGAAATATCACAATTTACTATCGAGAAGTTAAAAATTCTTAATCTAACAGTTTCAAATAAACATGCGATGAAACTTAGAGAATCAGTTTGAGATGCCTTATCAAAATATGAAGGTCGTGAAAATTCTTTTTGCTACGGAAACAAATCATTGCATTGGACTATTGGTCTAATGTACCTACCTCAATTTTGCCAAGTTCTGCATAATTCGGACAAGCTCTTCGAAAATTATCCTATCCCTCCAAGAAATATGTGGCTCCTCAGAACAAAACTCCTTGATATGACGAGTAGTTATCAATATGAAAGTTTCAAAAGTCAATCTATCATCTGAAAAAAAATTGAAGATTCACAATATTTCAAAATAAATAGAAAGATTTATTTCGAAAAAGTGACCGACGGGTGAATTCACTATTCAACAAAATTTCTGCGACATGGACAGACAATATCTTTCAATGATCGTTTTTCTCATCAATTTTGGCATGAAGTTCACTGAATCTCAATTCAGCATTCGCCATTTCGATATCTTTGTATTTGTATATTAGATTGAATACCTATTTCAACGAAGAAAAAGAAATTTCAGTACTTACCAATACATTTATTGGCAAGTGTTCGGCTTCAAAAATTCCAGCTTTGATGAATATCACTTTTAGTTCTCTCTTAAAACTATTTCTTTCACTCTTTTTCTTTTTTAATATCACCATATCTCAGGATCAAACTCGTACGAAATCAGTAGCGCTGTAAATATAAGCTTGTTACGCTGTTCGCGTAAGTAGATATATCCCTAGCAGTTCGTGGTATTCGCTTATAGAAGGACTGTTAAATCAACAGCGGATTGTGTAATATTATCAGTTTTGTTGTTTTCTGGTAACGTTTAACTATTAAAATAACGAATATTTTATCCCTGTAGTAGTATATGATTTCCATTTCAACGAAAAATACTGTTGGGGGTAGTATAACTATGGATAACAATAGGATTGTAAAAATAATAATAAAGGTTGTGAATATGATAGTGTATTAGATATTCTATACAAATAATTTGTGTTATTTGTACAAAATTAGTGACATTGGGGTAATAGAAATTCAGGCTACTTTTTATAGAATTTTCATTTCTATTGAACAGCAATACATTCAATATTACTGTGATGTAGCCTTAATGAAAATAATATTGTTATCACAGTAGTTCTTGTTTTGTAGTGTTAACAAACCTCATTCAGGATAACATGAATGCTCTATTGTAGGTACAGCAATTTTTTGTAATCGGAAAAGTTTTTTGTTGGATTAACAATTTCAATACATTAGACTTCCAACAGTAGTGCTTCTGTTAATTTTACTTAGAAAATTTTCTGAGTGTGGCGGTTAAGGTAAGGCAGAACATATGGCTCCACTATTTTTCGAAAGTAACGCAGGGCTGTCATGTTACCTCTAATTAAAACTAAAGGTGACCTACTTGCATGTTCAATAGCACCACATCCCTGCCAAAAATACCGCATGAAATCTCATAAGAACATATAGACAATTTATGAGATTTCATAAGGATCAATGAGAAGAAACTGTATCCTATACGTACGTTATTCAAGACATGTAAACTTCTTATAAGTTTTTATGAGGATTTATAAGTATATGTAATTTATAAGCATACCCGAATACAAGGTGTACGAGTTTCTATCAGGTAGGATTCGTTTGAGGAGGCTGTGAGATTCTATACGGTATTCCAGTTTCAATCAGAATAATGTTTTATGCTCATTCACAAGCCTGAAAACCTACGAGGAGTATGTGGAATGTATCAGGAATTCCTTATGTAATTTTATGCGGATCTTATGAGTTTTAATGTGGCTCAAATTAACTGAGAATTCACAAGTTTCAGCGAGGAAGCTCGGCTGTGAAGTATAAGAGTCTGTATCAGGCATTGTTAGATTTAGGCGGCTACGAGATTCAATAGTGTATTCCAATTTCAATCATTATTATGTTTTATCCTCATTCACGAGCCTGAAAGCCTATGAGAAATATGTGGAATGTATCAGGAATTCCTCATGTAATTTTATGCGGATCTTATGAGTTTCAATGTGGCTCGAATTAACTGAGAATTCACAAGTGTCAATGAGGAATGTCGAGTTTATAAGAGTCTGTATCAAGCCGCAAGGGCGGATTTAGGGGGGGGGGGGGGTGCTGCCAAAAATGTCTCATAGAAACTGATAGAAAATGTATGTACGAGAACTTATAAGATCCTAATTGGATAGTGAAACCACGAATCCGTATAAAACCATTATACGATATCCATCAGTATTTAACGGAGACTACAGATATACATTGCTTCAGTTTCTAATGGCATTTCCTAACGTAAATCATATCCGTTTCTATAAGCGTTTCCTACATTGAATTGTCCTTGTTCCTACGAGTTTTTATAAGACTCTATAGTTTTCAAATGTGTTTTTCACACATAAGACCTACCTGTTTCTAATGTGTTTCCACATATAACTCATATCCGTTTCTACGAGTTTCTATAAGAATCTATAGTTTTCAAATGTGGTTTTCACACACAATACCTACCTGTTTTTAATGTGTTTCCACAGAAAACTTATATCCGTTTCTACGAGTTTATATATAGTTTTCAAATGTGGTTTTCACACACAATACCTATCTGTTTCTAATGTGTTTCCACAGATAACTCATATCTGTTTCTACGAGTTTCTATAAGAATCTATAGTTTTCAAATGTGGTTTTCACACACAATACCTACCTGTTTCTAATGTGTTTCCACAGATAACTCATATCTGTTTCTACGAGTTTCTATAAGAATCTATAGTTTTCAAATGTGGTTTTCACACACAATACCTACCTGTTTCTAATGTGTTTCCACAGATAACAGTGTTAGTTTGAGGCGGCTATGAGATTCAATATGGTTTTCCAATTTCAATGACATTGATATTTCCATCAACAGCCTCAGTTCCCATGTGTAGAAATTCACAGGTTCAATTGAATAATTGAAATGAGAATGTTGTTGTGTACCTACAGAGTGGACAGTCATTTCAGGATTCGACAGACGGCGCGGGCATCGGAAAGTTCAGGTTATAACGCGGTCGACGCGGACGCATAGACTTATAATACGAGCCACTCGGAAAAATGCTAGGTCCCAGCATACAGACTGATGTATCGTCATCCTTGTCATATGATTTACAACCATGTTGCCGCTTTTACCAATAAATTAAACCCAACTTTCTGAGATTCGTTTAAATGTTATGAAAATTGTATGAAAGAACCATTCAAACATAAATTTTCAATTTGAACATTTATTCAATAAACTCGCAAAAGTTAGTAATTTCATCAAAATCACACGAAATCAACAAAGTAAAGAAAAAATTAGTGGAAACTAGTAACAGAACAATTCGGTAAATTTGACGATAATTCTGTTGTAGCGGCAACACTGATGCCTTCCAAATTGCTTCTTGCCTACCAGTTTGGTAGACAAACTATATACCTCTCTGTTTAGTCAGAGCCTCCAGATTGCCCCTCTCTCTCTGTATCCGGGGACCTAAGCATCGAATGCAGAAAGATCGGGTGGCAGGGCACTGCGCGTGCGCGGACGCGCGGAGCGTGACTGCGTGGACGTAAAACACGTGTGTTGAGAATTGACGAATTATTTCTTATTTGTTGGGAAATTGCAATAATAATTAATTTCACTTTTCTAGAATAAAAATGTGATGCATCAGTACCTTTATGAAAGACTATTATGTGTTTTCGGTCTGAAGAGAACATTGATGTTTTTGTGTGAAGTGGGGTTATAATGTTATATTGTAGAAAACTAGAAACAAGCTGGAATCTGATGTCTGATGTGAATTATATCTTTCTAGAAGAAAAATGTGATGGATCAGTGCCTTTATGAAAGACTATTATGTGTTTTCGGTCTAAAGAGAACATTGTATTTTGTGTTAAGTGAGGTTATTCTGCAGAAACAAGTTGGAATATGGTGGAAATTATATGAATAGGTATGGTTTTCCGTAATTATGTGTTCTTCTCAAGTTACTTCTGTAAAATTATTCCATATATTGTCCTCGATCTCAATGAAATTATGAAATGTCAAAACGGATCAGAAATAAACATTTTAAGCCGCTATGAATTCTTTCACTCCAACTGTATAAATCCACCAACCAATAGTTCGAACATACAGGTATATGAAACGTTTTATTATAATCCTAGGAATTTCAGTCAGAAACATATGGAAGATATTTTAACTAAACGTTTAAACTGTCAAATTCTCATTAGCGAATGATTAACTGTGAATTATAATGATTTCTGGCGAATATCGGTGATGGTAAGATCTCGGGTACGATATGAATTTACATTTTCACTCTAACTTCAATGTTATACATTCGTTCTATTATCTAATTGTATCTACTAATTTTCTGAATTGCCATCAGAAACACATTTGAGAACTATAGATCCTTATAACTTGTGACTGATATTAAATCTTAAACATTCTCATTTATTTTCAAACCTCATTAACTCGTAAAACATACAGCAGAAATTAATTTTGTGTAGAAACAGATTTGAAACAGGTAGGTATTACGTGTGAAAAACTCATTGAAAAACTATAGATTCTCATAGAAACGGATATTAAGCATGTGTGAAAACACATTAGAAACCGGTAGGTATTAAGAGTGAAAACCATATTTGAAAACTATAGATTCTTATAGAAACTCGTAGAAACAGATATGAGTTATCTGTGGAAACACATTAGAAACAGGTAGGTATTGTGTGTGAAAACCACATTTGAAAACTATAGATTCTTATAGAAACTCGTAGAAACAGATATGAGTTATATGTGGAAACACATTAGAAACAGGTAGATATTGTGTGTGAAAACCACATTTGAAAACTATAGATTCTCATCAAAACTCGTAGGAACGGGTATGAGTTATGTGAAAACCACATTTGAAAACTATAGATTCTTATAGAAACTCGTAGAAACAGATATGAGTTATCTGTGGAAACACATTAGAAACAGGTAGGTATTATGTGTGAAAACCACATTTGAAAACTATAGATTCTTATAGAAACTCGTAGAAACAGATATGAGTTATCTGTGGAAACACATTAGAAACAGGTAGGTATTGTGTGTGAAAACCACATTTGAAAACTATAGATTCTTATAGAAACTCGTAGAAACAGATATGAGTTATCTGTGGAAACACATTAGAAACAGGTAGGTATTGTGTGTGAAAACCACATTTGAAAACTATAGATTCTCATCAAAACTCGTAGGAACGGGTATGAGTTATGTGAAAACCACATTTGAAAACTATAGAGTCTTATAAAAACTCGTAGGAACAAGGACAATTCAATGTAGGAATCGCTTATAGAAACGGATATGATTTACGTTAGGAAATGCCATTAGAAACTGAAGCAATGTGTATCTGTAGTCTCCATTAAATACTGATGAATATCGTATATGGTTTTATACGGATTTGCGGTTTCACTATCCAATTAGGATCTCATAAGTTCTCATACACACATTTTCTATCAGTTTCTATGAGACATTTTTGGCAGGGATACTATAACGCCTACTGTCTGGTGTACATGACGCTCAACGTCAAACTGAGGTTCATGTCTTTCTTCCTGACGTCGTCTTACCCTTCATGTTCACCCAAAGAGAATGGAGTATCATAAAAAAAAACGACCTGATACCATTCCACATTCCAATGTTATCGTTCTCTGCACCACTGTAATCGTTGCCGGCGATGCTCAACCGTCAGAGGTAATACGAGATGGGGTCGATAATGCTGCAGTCCAGAAGACATTATCTGGCGGTGAACCGTTCGGACAGTTGTTCTCCTAACCACTCATCAGCCAAAGTTAGAGTTGTCGCAAATCGGTCTTCAATGGCCATAAGTCTTAAACGTCGATCGTGAACTTCATTTGTGCCCCTTCGACGTCCGGTGCCTACTCTTCTTTAATTATCTGACCAAGCTTGACAACATCAACAGTATCCAGTTGATTTCTGTTCGTACGGTTAGCTATTTCTCGAAATGACAACCCCGCCTCCCGTAGACCAATAATTCGACCTCTATCAAATTCACTTAGCAGGCCATAAATTCCGCGTACACGTGCTCTAGGCATTTTAACAACAACTGAACATCGACTTTCGATCTCTTCTACCAACTGGTTTGTTGTTAAATTTGAAGAATTTGCAAAAAACTACTACAATATTTGAGTAACAAAAATGTTTACATCATAAAACCTTCATGACTTTTCTCAAAATTTACCAAAAACATAATATAATGACGAGGTGGGAGTTTTCTTTCACCACTGTACTTGATATGAAAACATCAATACGGCTGAGAGTTTTTATCCACTTCCTATGACCAGATTTTTTTTATGTAATATGAAAATTATTTATTTATGTGATTCTATTCGTATTCCAGCAGAAAATCTGGTCATAGGAATGGGATGAAAACTCTCATCCGTATTGATGTTTTCATATAAAGTACAGTGGTGAAAGAAAACTCCCACCTCGTCGGATTCAATCTGGAAATAGAGGGTGATGAAAAAAAAAGGTGGTTTTTGGGTATTTTCGTGAGGTTCAAAGTTCATTTCATGACTGAATAACCCTGTATTCTTTGAAGTCCATGATGATATGTTCTAAAAAAATTGAACAAACACCTTGAATCAACCCATAAATACAGGGTTTCCATTTAACCTTCCTTGAGAATAGTTTCTATAATAATGGATCACCCAGTATAAATTCTGGGTATTTCAGACTTTTTCGATGTAACAACAACATATCTAGTGTAATAGTTCATTTTGCGAACGTTTTCGCTCTGGAATTGACATATTTTATACTTTCAAAATCGGGCATGCATTCAATTATGGATAACCCTGTATTCGTAACGATTTTCGGTCATATTCCTCTATATGCTTGCTCCTTGGGGATGTGATGAAATGTTTCTTGAGAAAAATTGAAGTTCATTCGATTCTGTTCCGAGATACGGCCGATACGGGCGTAGTAAAAGTGGGTAATTCTCAACTTCAACGCCCTGTATCTCAAAAACTAGTCATAGGATTGAGTTGGGGCCATGGACACTTTTGATCAGTATGTCGGGTACTACATTATACCAAAATTTTAGAAAATTTGACGGAACGCCATTTCCCGTAGTAAAAGTGCGGGGTCCTTTTCTTTGAATTATATGAAGTAGTTTGAAATTTATTCCAGTGAAATCGATTTCCAGTGACGTCATTTAGGAGGTCGTATCTCCGTAGGGAGGGCCGCTAGGAAAAAAAATAATGGAAACTTGTCATCATTTTTTATGTTTCATCTGAATCCGAGAAATTTCCCACATTTTCCCGGACACTCTGTATACGAGACGGTCACGCTGAGTTCATTTTTCCACTCCAAGATTATTTCTGTATTCAGATTAAAAAAGCAGATGTTCGTAAAATACAGTTTCATGCTAATATTTGTTGACTAAACCTGAAGTTCAAAAAGGGCTTTCTGCAATATTTCTCAGTTATTGTTCTTGAAGTGATAGAATTCTGGTGTCAAATGAATTTAAAACTCAGCCAAGTAGTATAATTTGATAGAATTATCTGTAGAGAAAACCGTCGATTCTGAAGAAGTTATACAATTTTTCAGAATAGAAATAAGAACTTTGCGAAAGGAATTGAAAGATACGCAGAATGACGTTCTGATAATAAGTCATTCCAGTTTTTTCCCAGGTTGAACGGATTTATGCCACTTTCAAAGTGAACCATTTCTTTATGATTCCATTGCCCTTTAATTTCCACAGGTGATCCCAGAAAATGAAAACTCAAAGAATAAGATAATAACTTCAGATCTTCCAGAATGCAGAGCCTACAACGGCTTCTGCGAAATTTGATTCACGTTCATAAAAAACCGAGCAATGGAAATTCCTGCGTTGGCATCATACGTCTGGAGGGAGAAAGCCAAGATGTTCATATAACATTCAAGTAACGGGTTGGATAAGTATATGCCGAGTTAATAGGGCTCTTTGTATTCCTTCGAGCCGCCCCGTGCGGGCGCAGTGTCCCGTGGTAGTTGCCCGAACAAGAAAATATACGACCGGGCGAAAAGATTGAAGGTAATTATACTTACCCCCGTGTTTTCTTCCAGACTGCCTGCTACGCTACAGAAAAGTAATATGGGAAAAAGAAAAAGTAAATTCGTTTAATGCACCCAATCTCCAGGAGTTCGGGATCTGATCTCGTTGCGATGCATCAACAGCTAAATTGAGGATGTTGGGAACAACAGTAAATAGGGGCTGCAAAACATTGGGCAATTAAATTTATGCCTTCAGCCAGAGGGTAATTTGGAGGGATTCCTTTAGGGGATGGTGCAATAAACGAGATTTCCTTCAAGTATTTTTATTTGTTTCTGAATTTCATCACGTTATTAGTTTCAGTTTTCAATTCGCACTCACGTAGGTATTTCATATAAAAAGAAATAGAATGCTCCGACTGTGTCATTGTGACCAATCAGATCTATCCTCTGACTTAATTCCAACTACTGTCGGTTCCGAAATACCATTTGACATGGTGATATTCATTCGTAATTGAATGTAGCTCAGTTCAGAGGTGTCTGAAAACTAAAAAGGTAATAATCCTGTGTATTTATACAGGGTGTTTCACCATAAACTGGACAAACATATATAGCCGTGTAGACGACACCCGGAAAGTCATTTTTGCCTTATGACATATACCCCGTTTTCGACGCATAAGCGAGATACAGGGTGTTTAATATCAACTTCGAACAATATTCTGATAACTGTGGTGAGTTATGCGTGACATTTGAAGTAACGATTACTCGTCACATCTTAGTATTTTTTAGGGCTCAATTCTCAATTCGATTGTGGTGTTGAATTCTGAAAAAAAAATTTCAAAATGGCGGAAAGCCTGAAAAGTTTTAATTTTTTTTTTCTCGGTTGTCAATTTGGAAAGCACTTTTTCAACGTACTCGATTTTATAAGATTTTCCGTGAAAAAATTTTTCCTAAATTCGAACTCAACTTTTTTTTTACATGTCTTCAGTGAAAAAAAATTTCGACGGAAATTTTTGGAATTTTTCATGGTTGAACTATCTTCAATTCTGAATAATTGGGTGAAAACAGAATAAAGAAATATCAATTGGTTTTCTTTTTGTAGCCTTCCAAAGATTACGCTCGGAGAACTTTCATAATTTTTATTCAATTCAATTCAATTTTTTTCAAAAAACTTTGGTGGGAATCGAACTCTCCACTTTCGATTTACTAGCGTTGCCTTGGTAACGGAATTTATAAGATTGAAATAAACCCAATTCATACTCGTAGAGACTTCGAATCCTACCAAAGGTTTTTGAATAAAACTTTTTGGTTTATAAATTCATTATTTCTGTTTGGGTCATTCTGGCAGCCCATTAGCACAATTTTGGCCTTCGTACGGCTTCCAGTTTTTTGAATGAAAATTATGAAAGTTCTCTGAGCGTAATCTTTGGAAGGCTACAAAAAGAAAACCAATTGATATTTTTTCATTATGTTTTCACCCAAGTATTCAGAATTAAAGATAGTTCAACCATGAAAAATTTCAAAAATTTTGGGCGAAATTTTTTTTTCACTGGAGACATGTAAAAAAAAGTTGAGTTCGAATTTTGAAAAAATTTTTTCACGGAAAATCTTAGAGAATCGAGTACGTTGAAATATTGCTTTCCAAATTGGCAAGCGAGAAAAAAAAATTCAAGGCAAGAGACACTAATAAAATTTGAAGATTCGCTGTCTACTGTAGATTGGTCAAAAGTTTATGAAAATCCTTGTGGAACACTTTTTTCAAGGAATTCAATAGAAACTTCGAGTCTAGCTTTCCAATGAAAACTGTGCTTGCCCGAAGAAATTTAAAGTTTTCTCCTTCCTCAGACGCTATTCAGAATATGAGGACTATCTTATCATCAGGCCCACTAGTTCCGATGAAGACTATTCAGTATACATAAGAGCAAAAGTAAAGTACGATAACATGATAATGGAAGAAAGACGGAAACATTTTGGAGAAATGATTCAAAAGTCAACAAACAAATCGAGAATAGTCTGGAATTTAGTGAATGCTGCCATAGGTAGGCAGAAGAAACCTGAGCCAGATAAAATAATAGAAAAATTTAACCTATTCTTTGCTCGCACCCCACCTCAAATAAAAGGAAATCCGTATTTAAGTCCACAACAGTCAAGATTGATCGAACACAATGATATGTCCTTTTATTTGTTTGAAATCACCGAATCAGAAATTGTGAGGACCGTCAAAAATATGAAAAATGTGAAATCTTCAGGTTGGGATGATGTTCAGATGAAGGTTATGAAGGAGAGCATTGATTTAATGGCTAAACCTCTGGCACATGTTATGAATAAATCTTTTACTGATGGTGTATTCCCTGATTCTCTGAAAACAGGTATAATAAAACCTATATACAAAAAAGGAGATCATAAAGACCCAAATAGCTATCGTCCAAAATGTCTTCTGTCGTCATTTGCTAAAATATTCGAAAATATACTGGCTACCAGAATAATGGACTTCTTCCGTAAATTCAAAGTATTGGCAGATTCTCAGCATAGTTATACAGGGTCTTTCACGAGGAACCTCACCCATATTTATACGGGAAACTACTGAACGTATTTTCATAAAATTCAGCACTTATAAGTATTTCACGATGCTGATGAAATCTAAAATATTTTCAAGGCATGAGCACCTCCGGTTTTTCCGGAAATGACGTGAACTTCCGTTTTTCAAATTAGAACACCATTTTTTTATTGCAGAAATAGATTCCTTGGAAAATTTCAAGTTATTTTGATGTAACATTTTTCAGTTTTGGTTGGAAAATTCTCTCTGAGCGGGAAAATTCGAAAAAAAAATCGAAAATAGAGCTCCGCTGAAAAAAGAATAACTTCGAGGTTTTTGGATGGAAAATTTTCATTTTTGGGATTTTTCAAGATGTAAGATGATTGATGTATCTACTTTGAAAATCGAAATCGCGATTCATGATACAGAGGGTGAAAAAATCGCTTTCAAAGTAAGGGATGACAAAATCGTGAAAAATCGATTTTTTCAAATTAGAACCCCATTTTTTTATGGCAGATATTGAATCTACGTTAAAAAATAATGTGAGTGTATGCATCACACCCTTGCCCTAAGGTGGATATTAACTCAGAAAATATCCATTTTAGGGCAAGGGTGTGATGCATACACTCACATTATTTTTTAACGTAGATTCAATATCTGCCATAAAAAAATGGGGTTCTAATTTGAAAAAATTGATTTTTCACGATTTTGTCATCCCTAACTTTGAAAGCGATTTTTTCACCCCCTGCATCATTCAATCTTACATCTTGAAAAATCCCAAAAATGAAAATTTTCCATCCAAAAACCTCGAAGTTATTCTTGTTTCAGCGGAGCTCTATTTTCGATTTTTTTTTCGAATTTTCCCGCTCAGAGAGAATTTTCCAATCAAAACTGAGAAATGTTACATCAAAATAACTTGAAATTTTCTAAGGAATCTATTTCTGCAATAAAAAAATGGTGTTCTAATTTGAAAAACGGAAGTTGACGTCATTTCCGGAAAAACCGGAGGTGCTCATGCCTTGAAAATATTTTAGATTTCATCAGCATCGTGAAATACTTATAAGTGCTGAATTTCATGAAAATACGTTCAGTAGTTCCCCGTATAAATATGGGTGAGGTTCCTCGTGAAAGACCCTGTATACCAGGGAAAGGTACCGAAATAACCATTTGTGAATTATACCAAGCAATACTGGCAGCTTTGGAGCGGAAAGAACTACCATTAGGACTCTTCCTAGATCTATCAAAGGCCTTTGATTGTGTGGATGTGAATATTTTGCTCATGAAACTTGAGAAATATGGAATTAGAGATAAGCAATTAAAGTTAATGGAGAGCTACTTGAAGAACAGACCCCAATCAGTTATTGTGGATGTCGATGGCATCACATATGAGTCGACGTCGGGAATAAAGAGCACGCACGGGTGTACCACAGGGAAGTATTCTTGGTCCCCTTCTCTTCCTGGTTTATATAAAGGACCTTCCATTGGCAATTAATTATTCAGTTATTTATTCAGTTAATGTTCTGACAAATAATATTGATTTTCTAACGTTGAAGGATGATCTATTATGCGAACTTTCAATCCATCTGATATTATGGGATAATCTTTTGGGGTGGTAGTGCAGGAATTAAATCTGTCTTTCTGAGACATAAATTCATTCTGAGGGTCATGTTGAAGTTGGGCTTCAGAGAATCTTGTAGTGGTCACTTCAAGGCAAAAAACATTTTAACTACATACGGCTTATATATCTACAGAGTACCTACTTGTTTTCATGGCTGATCATTCTGACTACTTTAAGAACTATTTAATCTGTATTAGTACAAGGCACATTATACATAGGTCTTAACCCAAATGAACCTACCGTTCCGTATAAGGAACACGTATCTAAAAGTTCCCTGTTCGTGCTCATAATGAAAAAACACAGATGGCTTCAATATTAGCACTTAGAATAATGCAGTTTTCAACACTGGATATAGCTTACAAAGTTCTTCAGTGATTAGATTGACGATGAAGCCAAATAATATTCGGAAATATATTAGTTGTTCCAATACCTCATAATGTTCATATATGAATTTTTTTATATGTATATATTTCATCGCGTTCCCGAATAAAATTATTATGTTCATACTTCAATACATAATATTAGAGCAGAATTCTTTTTCTACATAATTTCGAATACCGAACTTTGCAATGTAAATGAGGCCGTTCTTTTAAAGGAACGGTAGGATTATGACTTACTATATCCTTGAGAATACGTTAAAATGTTGTTATTGCTTGTGCAGCTCCAAATTTCTTATCCGTAACAAATTGATAAGATCTCCACGTGAAGAAAAAAATATATTCATATTGACCAACCAAAACTCATTCAACATTATTATGAAAATATGGAGGTGTCGACAGATCCGAGCAGAAATGGCTTTGAATCGTATTTTGATAAGGGGCAAAAAATGGTATCTTCAACTTTTTGCACACTGCTGTTCAAAACGTTGCCGTTCAAAACGCAGCTCAATCGCACAAATGATAGTAAAATGAATCAGCTATCATTGAGAAGAAGTAAAGCAACCACTGGCGGATCCAGACAGTTTTTCAGGGGGGGGGGCATGAATTTTCCAAGGAGGCCATAAATTTTTTACCAACATTATAGGAGTTACGGTGGGTTTCACAAAACGTAATCACCGGTGATCGGAGATCAACGGCGTGATTCTCTAATTATTGAACTGTAAAATCGAGTTGATCCTAGGTCAACCTCCGATCACCGGTGATTACGCTTTGTGAAAACCACCATAGGACTTAAAATGAAATTTTTTCATTGAAAATATAAGCCATGGCCCCCATGCCCTCCCTGTATCCGCCAGTGATTGCATCCGGATTGCTGGAAACTCAAAGAAAAACAACATAAACGGGACCATCAAAGCAATATGATGGACACTTGATCAGTTCAACAGAATAAAAAACACGTTGTGGTGGTGCCATAAAAACTCATGTTTTATATGCATGTAGTGTGAAATAGCCTTATATCCAAAAGAGTGCTTTTATAATTACCATACATTATATTAAATATAATCAAATTTTGATAGTTAGTGGTCATTTCTCACACATTGAAATTTAGTTCCTCGAAAACCTACCGTTCCTTTAAAAGAACAACACAAATTTTCATTTTTCGTGAAAAATAAGTATAAAATAAAATTTTGATTGCGAAAAATCTTCATTTCAGCCATAATCTAAAACATTCATTATTGAAATTCGCAAAAAAAAATTTCAGGTCTATTTGGGTTAAGTTGTTCAATGCTCTGCCTCACAAATTGAAGACCTCGTCTAGGTGACGGGATAGAGCTATTCTTATTCCTTATTTTATCTTATTTCTTCTGTAAACTTCCACTTTTACTGACCCTTTTTGAGTCGACCAATTGAAAATCTCGAACGCAAGTGATGTTCTCCCCATAAAAAACTGAGTATCACCCCTGAATTGCATAACTTCTATTTTTCACCACGTCTAGCATGTATGAAATATGATTAATGCAGTTTCCCCTGTGACACGGGTTCCAGAGTAGGGTATAGCGAGGAAATTTGAGGTTGTTCGATACGGGTTCAACGACAGAAAAAATGAAGCACTACACCCATTTCTTCGGACATGACAACCGAAAATGGGCGGAAATGGCGTAAGTGATATAAAAACCGGGACGATAAAGTGCGTTGTCAACACCGGGAATGAAATGAAAAGCTGCGTTTAATCGTGAAAAACGGCGCTGTCATAGCTGGGGATGTTTCATACGTAGATGCCCGGGTGTTAACGCTCTCTACGTCTGGTCATTTTTGGGTGGGGCAAGGTTTGTTTCGTGATTTGTCGAAAGGGGATTCCGATTTGGTTTTCAGACATTGCAATGAGTTTACATCGAAATATTTCGATTTAAACTAACTTTGAAACGATATACAGGGTGTTTCATGAGACGTATTCGAGAAAGGGATACATGAACTCAAATTGTAAAATATATCGAATCGGAAGCTAGTTCCGATTATACTGGAAACGAATGTTAAGCCGTTGGCCCGTTATTGAATTAAATTCGACTTCACGACCAAAACTAGATTTGGCTCAGTCAAATTCATTTGTATGCTCTTCTTTTTTGAGTAGGCTATGTTTGGAACTGTCAATCTTACTTATTCGTATGGATTAAGCACTATGCAAAACATGCAATAATAATTAGGTACACTAGAATGATTTATCAATTCTGTTCCTTCTTTGCGGAGAATGTTAAAGCAGATAATGAACTATAGTCATATTTTTAATTAGTCAAATAAAAAAAATATTGAAAGAAATAAGACACAAATCATTTGCCACTATATAAATATTGACAAATGAAATGTGAATACGAACTAGGTCTCCGATACTGATGTTCACCCTACCAGACCTAGTTCTTATTCATATTCCATTTGTCAATATTTATATACAGGGTGTCCCACGGTCGAGTGCCTATTAGACGTTTCTGGAGAACCTGACATATTTGAAATCTGAAAATTGGGATTATGATATTGTTCGGAATTCTCTACGGACCGAAAATATTTTTGGAGCTTGAGCACTTCCGGTTATACCAGGAGTGGAAATAAATTTGTTCAAAAAATTTATTTTTCAATATTTTCGTTTCTGATATGATTGAGTATTCAATGCTGAATACATTTCTGTTGAAACCATTGTATTCATTCGAATAGTTTTCGAAATATCGAAAAAAAACCTAAAAAAATGTCAAATATTCATAGTCAGTGTTATGTCCATTATTCCTATTCTGAACATCCTGAGTGTAAACCGTTCTCACAACGTCAAAGTAGAAGAATGTAGAAAGGTCATGCATCTTTTGAATTTCATAAATATCATCACAGGGTGTTTCAAATTTTGTGTCGAAAACTGTGATCGAAAATTGGCCATAACTTCTGTTTTTCAAATTAGAACCCTATTTTTTTATGACTGCGTTGGATTCTGCGAAAAAAAATAGTGATAGCACTCTCAGATGTTCTTGCTCCTAAATTAAGTAATCCCCGAGATATTTGAGCTTTTCTGGATTCATGTTGTACGTAGAGTCAAATTCATCTTATCCTTCGTATGAGAATATTCTGTGACCATAGAAGATCAATTATCCCATTGATAATTCACAAGTGACAGCTCTAATTTTACGCATTAACCTTACTTCTCTATTTTACTTCAATGGTTACTATGGTTTCATAAGAATAGTCATCGAATATGTTGGCATGAGAATATTCTGTGACCATAGAAGATAAATGATCCCATTAATAATTCAGAGGTGACAGGTCTAATTATTAGTTCTAACTATGGTTTTATAGGAATATTCATCGAATCACTTCAGATTCGATGAATTTGACTCTACGTACAACATAAATCCAGAAAAGCTCAAATAACTCGGAAATTACTGATTTTAGGAAAAAAAGCATCTGAGAGTGCTATCATTATTTTTCTTCGCAGAATCCAACGCAATCATAAAAAAATAGGGTTCTAATTTGAAAAACAGAAGTTATGGACAATTTTCGATCAGAGTTTTCGACACGAAATTTGAAACACCCTGTGATGATATTTATGAAATTCAAAAGATGTTTGACCTTTCAACATTCTTTTACTTTGACGTTGTGAGAACGGTTTACACTCGGGATGTTCACAATAGGAATAATGGACATAACACTGACTATGAATATTTGACATTTTTTTAGGTTTTTTTTCGATATTTCGAAAACTATTCGAATGAATACAATGGTTTCAACAGAAATGTATTCAGCATTGAATACTCAATCATAACAGAAATGAAAATATTGAAAAAAATATTTTTTGAACAAATTTATTTCCACTCCTGGTATAACCGGAAGTGCTCAGGCTCCAAAAATATTTTAGGTCTGTAGAGAATTTCCAACAATATCATAATCCTAATTTTCAGATTTCAAATAAGGCCAGTTCTCCAGAAACGTCTAATAGGCACTCGACCGTGGGACACCCTGTAGTGGCATTTGTCAATATTTATATAGTGGCAAATGATTTGTGTCTTATTTGCTTCAATTGAATAGGTTTAGCTGCCTTCTCAGCTAATTGATTTTAAATCATATTTCTTCAAAAAAATATTAGTTTAAAACTATCACATCTTAAGGTGGGCGTTCAATGTAATGTGTTTTTATTTCAAGTTGCATTTGAAAATGGTTTCACTTTGAGAACTGAAATTTTGTGGGTAAACTCAGAAAAGATTGAAGTTCTTAATGAGATAATTGAGATTAATTGCATTTCAACAGTTCATTTTTTTTCTTTCAAAAATAGAAGAAAATAAGCCAACTCATGCTTCTGTTTTATTTCAAACGAAAGACCCATAAAAATAGTTCAACTTCCGATTAAAAGTGAATCTACAGATAATTTGATTCAGAAAAACTACTTGAAATACGGAATTGGCAGACAATGGCCATATTCAAATGTTAGCGGGAAAAAGTTCCTGCTTTACCCACATTTACACTAATTACATAGTTCAGCGAGTTTCGGAAAGACAGCGCCATTGTACATTTCATTCATGATTAGAGAGATATTCATAGAACTCATAGAGATAATGAAAGTTCTATGGAGATATTCCATAAAATGCACGGTGGCGCCTCTATCGGTTGATTTGTCCTACGCGCTTCAAACGGCGACCTCAACAACGAAAAACTTTGACAAAAATTTCATAATGGCTATCACAATAAATTTTCAAAATGATGGACCCTTCCTACATGCATTCAGTAATTCTTCTACGTACTCTATCTACTGCAGTAGTTCTGAACTGATATATTCTCACTATTGACATAGCCTACTTGAGAATTATCCTAATAAATCTATGATTGAACAAAGAGATCTGGCTTTGGTCATGAAATTCGAATTATATTCAATTTACCAATTCACTCAAATTAAATATGCGATAACTCCATTTTTTCAAATGAAATACCCTGAATTTTTCTCTCTCATGAAATTTGTTTTTCAAATGTCTAACTTTTCACAAAGTATGTCCTATACTTGAACCGCTCTTTTTTGAGATATTTCACATTCTACAAAAAAATTATTACTTTGTAAAAGAGGTAGACGTTGGAAAAACAAATTCCATGAAAGAAAAAAATGCAGGGTGTTCCATTTAAAAGAATCGAGTTATCGCTAACTACTGTAAAAATTTCGTTCATCTAGATTGAACAAAACGGTTGCTATAAGAATTCTAATGAACCCCTTAAAACATTTGAAATACTTTGAAAATGCGAATTATATAGCAACGCCGTGATGAAAAAAAAAGAGGTATAAGTGTAAAGCTCTTGTTGTCCTCGAAGGAATTATGCCATGAAATACAGGGTGTTTCATTTGAAAAAACTGCATATTTTTTCGTAACTTTTTTCTGACGCACCATGTATATGTAAAATAATTTTTTGTTTGTAGATTTTTGTCAACCTTATAACCATGCCATATCAGTTTTTTTTTTCCATACGGTACAGTTCAGGCGCTAATTTAGCCGTAAACATTACTGACGCACCCTGTACATTATTCAAGCGTACTCCACACCATGCTGCAAATAAAACGCGAGATTCAGAAAATTCGAATCACCAACGAAAAACAAGCGGCCCTTTTGATCTCAACAAGCACTTCTCATCGATTTTTCCAATGCCGGATTTCTCCCGAATAAATACCAATTCTCTCTGCGAATTACAACGATAAAAACTAATCCCTGGTCGCCTGCACGAATACCCATATCTATTTTGGGGCCAATTCCCTTTTTTCAGTTCAATTGGCTTCGCTATTTATGAATTTTATGATTCAAGGTTTCTGAGCAAAATGTTTCATGTCGGAATATCATAAGGAATGTTTTTCAATATATCTTTTCGTTACAACATTAGATACAGATATCTATTTTAAATCAGTTACTATTGGCGATTTGAACCACTGATGATGGTGCTGCTATCTGTAAACAAACATGGAGGAAAGTGAGTAATCTTTTCTAGAGCTACGTTGTTTTGATATGTAAAACAGATTATTTTAAGTATTTTTCTTTGATCTCGTAATGATTTTGTGAAGAATTTCAGTGAATTAATTAATGTATTATTGATAAACTTCTGGTGTACAAATTGGCTTTTTCCCTTCTAATCGGATCGACATTTTACGAGGAATTCGATAGAAATTATGGAATTGAATGATTGTTTTCAATGTTCTTTATTTTCATGGAAATATACTACTGTTGGGTAGAGTTTCAGTTAACCAACTGAAGTGTGGTTCAATTATTCAAGTTTAATTTTTCGAAATATAATCTTCCGAGTAAAAATAAAAATAAGGCTAGTGGACTGTATACGTATATGAAATTAATTGAAACCCAACACAATTGAAAAGACAAATGTACTCAAAATAACAGTGGAAATATAGTTACCTATATCAGCAAAACAAGATCCTGTCGATGACTCCTATTCCAATATGAAGATTGCTCGAGCTCGACAAACGAATATGGAATGAAGCTGACGTGAAAATCCGTTGCTAAAAATATCAAATTGTGCACACTTATCCTTGTGGTATTGTAAAATAACCACGCCACTGGTAACAGTCTTTTTGTTCGAAATAATTCGCACAAATGAAAGTATTAAAAGTTATTTTGTTTTTCAGTAAGGGTGTGATCACGGCACACAAATTCAATAATTTAGGCCCGATCACGCTCCTCAAATTTGATTTTATATTTTATTTGAGATATGAAATTAAGAATTTGTGAACTTTTTTTTGGTGGTGAATAAATATTATATTATTATTAATGTAATTCGAATATTCGATTGAATCGAAATCACTACAAACAGCGAATCACAGGAAAACTGAAGTTTTCCGGAATTCACGAAAAGGAAGCAGAAGATTAGCAATTATCGGAAGCAGAATTATTCATGAAGTCAATCAGTGAACTGAATGAAAAATATGAAAACGAAACAAATATGCGACGTATGCTGCACTCCACAGCTGACGCGAGTTCCTTTCGTACCTAAACAATGACAACTCCATATAGGAATTCCCCAGTATGGAGAAATTAATTTAAAAGAAATGAGAATTTTGAAACTTCGGAATAATTAATTTGAACCGTTCACTTGGCGCGAACAACTACAAAATAGCAACACAAAAAGATTTATATCTGCCATAAACTATGATCTGAATGTGAATAATGATGCGACATGACAAACATGAAGATCTCTGCATAGTATATCTCTATAATCCAGTATCACTTAAATATTCCCAGAATGTTGAGCTGCAAAATCATAACGACAACCTCAGAACTTGGCCACTGAATAAAATCTATTTGCTGAATACTTAATATATTCGTAAGTAATATCATAAGGGCATCCAATTTTTCCGAAAAAAATAGAAAAAAGATATTGCTAAGTAATATTAAACAAGGAGCATGAGTGCAACATAAATCCGAGTCGAAGACAAGGATTTTTGCACCTGCACGTATGCTTCACTTTGCATCGTTTTTATTTTCGATTTTTTTCCAAGAAGAATCAGATGCCCGAATGGCATTTGACAATACTATTCCATGAGTAACAGATTATTCTGGATGCATTATGTATGTATTATTAATTTTCGTTGACAACAACTGTCGAGTTTTGCCGCAGGTAAACCCGAAAATACAGCTGACAGCTGCTGCCATACAGTTTTTTCATCTAGAATCTAGAAACCATTTGTGATTCATTTGTTTTCTGATTGGTGGAAATAAAGACGAGGGAAATATTCACTAAAAACATTGTTCGGAGTTTTTCGAAAATCTTTTTAGCAAGGTTTCTCCATCTATAGTTTATCCATGCTTTTCTTCAGGCCGATTTTCCAATTCACCAAAGGCATTAGTGGTTAATAGTATTGACGCATTTTTCTAAGGAAATTTATGAAACGTAAAGACCTTGAAGAGCAATTGAAATCACAACAGTTACAATCGAATACAGTTTTTCCAGTTCTAGTACTTAGCTTAATCATTGTTCTATAATCAATCCACTAGCCTAAAAAGTGCATTGTTTATCGGGAAGGAAATTCCTAACATTCCTAGACGATTGTGAATACACAGAGTCCAGGAATGTGGTTTTTTTCTACGAGATAAACATACTTATTTTTTGCAAATCGTTTGAAATCCTACAGATTTTAAACAATTTTGAAAAAAATCGCTTTGAAATTCGGCATGAAATTGGTTTTGTTACTATGGAAACATATCTTGAATTGTCGAACTTGATGAATATTAATTTGATTGCTGGTATTTTCGAAGACAAAACAGTGTAAAATGATGAGTGATGATGAATTTCCCATTTCTGGGACTCCTCCAGAGCTGTTTGAGGCAGTAAATATTGCTTCATTAGATTATTGCCAAAGAAATCAAGAGAAAAGTACGAATAAGCAAATATAGAACACTGACGAAGGAAGTAAATATTTCCTCAGTGTTGGGAAATCTCCACTTTTCCTATGAGAACATGAATCCATTCGTTGAGATATTTCACCTTATTTAATTTTTGTCTCACAAGAAAGATGAAGACACACCTCAGTACCTTGAAATACGAGAATCAATTGCATAAGACTCTTGTTGATAATTTTCGAATTGACCTTTCCCATCAGTTGAAACTTGTCCAGAAAATTAAACTCAAACAAGACGCCTTGTAACCTACGACATGACATCTTTGTGAATAATTTTTTGAATGAATAACACTGATAGAAAAACTTTCTCAACAATTTCTATTTCAATACTGATCAATCTGCTCAGAACACATAAAAACTTCTACATTTACCCCAAGAATACCTACCAGGATTCGCCAATTGCTAAGCCATTCACATCATTCCAACTCAATATATACACAACCAAACTCATATGGAATCACCCTGTTATTTGGAAAAAACGAGTTTTAATTAAAAAAAAGTCGCTGAAAAGTGAAGAGCAGTTTTCCCAAAACAAGTTTATTACAAAAATAATATAAATAATTAAAAGATTATTTTTATAATAGAACAGAAAATTAAAAGTGTAAATTTCTCTAAAAATAATTTTTATGTAACTGAGAATTGAACAACAAATAATCAGTATTACCACCCCTGGCATTGATACAAGCTTGAATTCGACGAGGCATGCTTTCTATTAAGTTGTTAATTTCTTCTTCTGTAACATTTGCATATTTCTCTAAAGCCGCTTGTATAAGTTGCTCTGCGTTACCAGGATTATTTTGACGAGCTCTAATTTTTCTTTTGATCCTATCCCACAAGTGCTCGATAGGATTAAGGTCCGGTGAACAAGAAGGCCACTCTAAAACAGTCACACCTTCTGTTTCGAAAAAATTTTTTGCAACTCTGCTGGTATGTGGAGGTGCATTATTCTGCATAAATAGGAAATAATCTCCAAAAGCACCTCGCCAGAGCCTCACTACAGGTTGTAGCACTAGATCAACATACCTAGGCCCTGTCAGAGATTGTCTAATGGGAATTAAAGGAGTTTTCTCACCAAACATAATTCCGCCCCAAAACATTACAGTACCTCCTTTGTATTAAGGGATCGGTCTTGCAGCTTGGAGCCTAGCTTGCCTCCCTCTACCTCTTAAAATGCGAACACGCCGGTCGTCTGATCGTAGGCCAATTCTGGTCTCATCCGAAAATAAGACATTTTTCCAATCTTCAATAGTCCAATTTTCATGCTCTAAACACCAATTAAAACGGTCAACTTTATTTTGCCTTGATGGTTCTGGAACTCTTTACGCTCTTCTCTCGAATAATTCCCGAGCGCGAAGTCTTTTTCTGATAGTTTCGACAGAAACACTAACACCTGTAGCTTGAAGCTCTGAATGAGGTACTGCGGGATTTCTTCTTGCTGTTTGGGCTAAAAAGCGATCCTGCCTTTCTGTAGTTACTCTTCTACGACTTCTTCTCGGCCTATTCTTTAGGGTTCCTAACTCCAGAAACCTTGCATAGGTTTTTGAAACAACCCCTTGTGTAACCCCCACCGTTCTTGCAATCTGTCTTTGTGACATACCTTGTTCTGCCATAGTAATAATTCTTCCTCTCTGGACTTCCGATAACCCCACATAAGGCATTTTTTTGTAAAACTTCGCGAAAAAACAAAATGTAAATTCACTGCGACGTTCGAACGAAATGGTAAAATCGACACTGCAAAGCCAAATCTTATCAAGTGCTTATGAACCTAACTGTTTTTGTGAGTAAACACATGCACTTTTTATTTGCTTCTAACGAAAAAGATATCAAAATAATATTTCATCTTGATACTGGGTGATTCCATATAAGTTTGGTTGTGTGTATTATATCATACTAAAGAATACATTTTGATGGTTGATGCGAAATGGTGCATGCGTTGCTCCAAAATGGTGCATGCGAAGGTCCAGAAACAGTAACATTTACAACTCAATCTCGTTATATCGAACCTGTTTCCTTGAAGCATTTATTCAAACTTCCTGCACATCTATTCACTCGGGTATTCCAGGAAAAATAATGCAATATAAATTAGAAGAGCCTGTATCATTTTGCAAATGTTCACCTATGTCAATCTTTTCTGATGATGATTTCAAAGCATCCCGAATACAATTCCATCAAAGATGGAAACGAAATGAATATCTGCATCACAGGCCTTTTTATACCAACGGAAGTAAATTTCAATCGAAAAATTTCGATGAATGGATGAAAAGCTTTCGAGTTCAAAGAATCAGGTCGTGTGAATGAGCAAAGACAAGCACCTCTCAGTGAAGATCTTTTTATACGGAACTCAATAGAATCCTGAGTGCATTTCACTGTCAGTCTTCTCTCGGTTGAAGTGTTGGGTTGAAGAGAAAAATATTTCTCTTGAATTTGTTTACCGATACTCAGCGACATGACATTTTGAAGGAACGACTGCGGGGTATTTTGCTTTTATGCATCTAAGTTAGCTATTTTGTCGATGGAATTGAGTTGGGAGGGGATTACGGAGAAAAATATTGTTTATTTTGAAAACATCACTTTTTACAGGAAAACTTAGCCAGCAAGCAACACGACGGTTAAGTAGGTAATATGCTCCAATATTCCTATGGAATATATTTTGAGGAGAGGAGTTTCCGTGCAGCTGGAGAGTGAATATCATCATCCCAACTGACGAAGAATGACATAATAAAAATCCATATTTTCAATGTCAACATTCGAATTTTCTGTTTTATCGGATGCTGATAATATTCCGAAAGTAAAATAGGGTTATACAGGGTCTTTCACGAGGAACCTCACCCATATTTATACGGGAAACTACTGAACGTATTTTCATAAAATTCAGCACTCATAAGTATTTCACGATGCTGATGAAATCTAAAATATTTTCAAGGCATGAGCACCTCCGGTTTTTCCGGAAATGACGACAACTTCCGTTTTTCAAATTAGAACACCATTTTTTTATTGCAGAAATAGATTCCTTAGATAATTTCAAGTTATTTTGATGTAACATTTTTCAGTTTTGGTTGGAAAGTTCTCTCTGAGCGGGAAAATTCGAAAAAAAATATCGAAAATAGAGCTCCGCTGAAACAAGAATAACTTCGAGGTTTTTGGATGGAAAATTTTCATTTTTGGGATTTTTCAAGATGTAAGATTGATGTATCCACTTTGAAAATCGAAATCGCGATTTATGATACAGGGGGTGAAAAAATCGCTTTCAAAGTTTGGGATGACAAAATCGTAAAAAATCAATTTTTTCAAATTAGAACCCCATTTTTTTATGGCAGATATTGAATCTACGTTAAAAAATAATGTGAGTGTATGCATCACACCCTTGCCCTAAAGTGGATATTAACTCAGAAAATATCCATTTTAGGGCAAGGGTGTGATGCATACACTCACATTATTTTTTAACGTAGATTCAATATCTGCCATAAAAAAATGGGGTTCTAATTTGAAAAAATTGATTTTTCACGATTTTGTCATCCCTAATTTTGAGAGCGATTTTTTCACCCCCTGTATCATTCAATCTTACATCTTGAAAAATCCCAAAAATGAAAATTTTCCATCCAAAAACCTCGAAGTTATTCTTGTTTCACAGGAGCTCTATTTTCGATTTTTTTTTCGAATTTTCCCGCTCAGAGAGAATTTTCCAACCAAAACTGAAAAATGTTACATCAAAATAACTTGAAATTTTCTAAGGAATCTATTTCTGCAATAAAAAAAATGGTGTTCTAATTTGAAAAACGGAAGTTGACGTCATTTCCGGAAAAACCGGAGGTGCTCATGCCTTGAAAGTATTTTATATTTCATCAGCATCGTGAAATAGTTATAAGTGCCGAATTTCATGAAAATACGTTTAGTAGTTTCCCGTATAAATATGGGTGAGGTTCCTCGTGAAAGACCCTGTAGTTCGGTATCGAATGAATTGGAGTGGTACCAGTCCTCTTTTCTATCTGAATGAAAAACTGTTCCTTCAAATAACGTAGGTTTCAAATGAATTATAATTCCATGGTTATTGTCATTCTTCATTCAAAACCAACCAGCTATGGACTATACTTGAATAATAAAGTACTGATCTTTTACAAAAAATGGCCTTTGTTGTACTTTGTTGCTTATCGGAAATTATTGATTTTTGGGCCACGTTTCTTTCTGAAACTCAGACGATATCAGAAAATCGTTCCATGAAATTGGTGACCCTATGCGCAGACGACAGCAGAAAAATTCGAGGCTAAGATCGTGGGACTTGCAGCGTGGCATCAGGTACACGAAAGTTCCATAAGAATTGCATCATCTTTTCGGAACCCACCCAAAGGAGGTGGAAAAAGGAAATTCTTCAATTTGCTTTGGAGACGGAAAAGTTAGAAGCTGGAGAAGCCTTAAACGGAAAGAATCTCAGTTGACTCGGAATCGGAAGTTAGGAGTAGCTGGGGAAGCCTCAAATGGAAAGGTTCCCGGTTGACTCGGTTCGGAAGTTGAGAGTACCTGGAGAAGCGTTAAACGGGAAGGTTCTCAGTTGACTCGGGATACGGTTCGGAGGTTGAGAGTAGCTGGAGAAGCCTTAAACGAGAAGGTTTTCAGTTGACTTGGTATCGTTTTTGGGGGTACTTTAGTTTTGGAGGTACGGTCTCAAAGCGGGGACGGAAACAGTTAAGTTTGAATCGGAAGTTGAGGAGTAGCTGGAGAAGTCTTAAACGGAAAGATTCTCAGTCGACTCGGAAACGGTGTTAGGGTAACTCTTTTTTTCTTTTTGGAAGAACGATCTTGAGCGGAGCCAGTAAGTGTTGTGTTGGAAGTGAAAGGTTTTTTAAATAAATTAGCCTTGTTTAAATAACATCTCGTCGATAAACCGGGAGTGAAATTGATCTGCGAGTTAGTGACGTGTTGTTTTGGTGTTTTTTTTCAGGATATTTTCATCATCCTTAGCATTACCCGCAAGGGAAGAAAGGTCAGGTAATTTTGCGTATGCTTTGCTTATTTGAGTAACTTTTGTTAGAAAGCTGCATGCAACGCGAAAGTCTTGAATTCCAGAGTCCCAAAATCTCAAGTTTTTGGTGCTTCGATGTGTATGGATTTTGAGATCACCCCTGGTTTGGGTTGTATTGCAAAACCCTCAAATTTCGATAATTAGGTTGCACTTTTATAATTTGAATTTGTTGTGAAATAATAGCTCATTTGGTTTTGATAATATGATTTCGATTCGATAAATTGCCAGATCTGTTTTCGGCTTTTGAGGTGATTGAATTATGAATAGTGTGTGTAAAACCGTTTATTTCATTTCAATCTCAATAAACGTCTGAAGTTTCTTTTCGAATTTCATTACCATCTCTCTCTCCTTTCAAGGAGAAAGATCTTCAAAATTGAAATAACATCTCTTCTTCTATCTTTGAGAAATAACATCCCTTGATTGGTGGAAAGCCGCTCTTTCGTCGAATCTCACAGCGGAAATTTATTTGTGAAAATGAATTTAATTTCCTATGTCTATCTTTTCCTTTATATCCTACCTTGTAGCGTCCCAAGTTGTTCACAGAACATGACAAAATTGCCTCTCTTCCTATGGGTATAGTCATATTCTCAATTGGTGCTAAGAATTCAGGTTCTTCGGATATTCTTGCTGTCGACCAATCTTCTGGAATGAAGAATCATGTGTTAGATTCATAGATGATTTCATTTAGCCATGTATTGGCTTTTTTTTTGGGTGATACAACTTTGAATTGAAATAAAACAAATTCAAATTATGATTGAAGCCAATTTTTTTATTTGACAGATATTTTATGACATTTATGTTTTGAAAATAATTTCCGGCATATGTCCACTTCGACTAGCTTCGAGGAACCACATTCGACCAGACCAATTTTGGACCACTTTTTCGAGTAATTCAGGCCTTATTTCAGCAATAACACGAGTTATGTTGGCTTCCAAAGCTTCTTTTGTTCCTGGTTTATCAGATTAAACCAGTGATTTGACATACACTTCTCGAAATAATGTTCTTGGGCCCAATCAAACCAAGATCTTACCATGTGGTGGATGCTCAGTGTCCAACTAGTTGTGAACGTCGACGAATAGACGAATCTTGATCTTTATTAATACTATCACTTACAGCAGCGATATTTTCTTCTGTATATACGTAAAGTTCTTCGTTATGTTGTTGTTGCATCGAGTAGACAAAATGTTGTCCGAAAGCAATCGATAGCTCAATGAATAAGCTGCTCTGATGGATGATTACGTAAACCATATATTTCACGGAGTGCTCTATAAGTTTGGCGAATAGAACACTGATTTTGAAAATAAATTTCAACAATTTGTGAATGTTGTTGCGGCGTGAGTCTTCCTTGATAATTTGTAAATGTTTACTGAACAGAAATGTCAAAACAACATGGCTTCTACCTTCTGTCAAATCACAGTTATCCCTAACAAAAATTCAATCACTTTAAAAAAACAACCGATATGGCTTTAGGTAGTAAGACATTTTATTATGGAGTTATAAGAAGGGATAATAAGATATCAGCAAGCTGAGAAATCTAATAATTACATTCTACGTTTCAATTATAAATATTGCATACTGTTACGGAACATCTTGGAAACCCATAGTGTTATCGAATGAATAGGGAATTGGTCTAAAAACACTATATGTGTGGGAACTCTTTAATGATCCATAGATAAGGCTGACATGTTTCGGCATTCCGCCATTTTCAAAGCCATCTAAAAATATAGTTGTTATTAATGTTATGTGAGTTGCCTAATCATCAAAAGCGATAGGAGATTGAATGAAAACTCACTATTATGATTGAAGTTCCAAATAAAAATATGAACTTGTCTTAGTCAGGACTCAAGTTTGAGGTCAACATTTGCGAAACGAATATATCACAAATACATAATTAAGGAATAAAATTTTAAAAATATCAACTACATGTCGAACACAGGTCATCCAAACAAAGAATGTCCAGTCAACATGATCACAAAACAAGCCGACAGATGAACGCCAACAGGTCCTCTTCCTTCCAAAGCAATCTTATGAATTCAAGAGAACTATACAGGATGTCAACTCAAAACATAGTAAAGTCACAAGTCACAAAAATCACAACAAAACCTACTAAAAGTTAACAAGTTAAAAATTAAATATTAAAAGCGGTCAAAAAGTTCAAATTGTCAACCATTTAAAAATTTGAAAAAGTCAGTAAGATAAAAAATCTAAAAAAGAGTGGACATGTTAAAATTCTGAATTCAGATAGGTTGAAAAATAATAAATAAGCGTTTTACTTAAAACGGCAAAATTAAAACAAACTTAAAAGAACCAGATAATGATGGTGGTGGTGTTGTAGTGAAGTGGGAGTGAGTTGGCAACTTGAAGGTCCTAGGGAACTGATCTAGGTGGAGTCTATCCAATATTCAGTCGTTTGTCCAGCAACCTAAATGACTCCTGGAAGTTATTCACCATGGTTGAATTAAGAGTGCTGTAGTTCGGGATATTAAGATGTTTATAGATTTCAACCTCCTCCAAAATTTCAAGTCTTCTTCCATAATCACAATTGTGCAAAAGTTTGCTGTTTAATTCTTTATTGAAGTGGTGGTCGTTTTCTTTTAAGTGTACTCCGAACACAGATTTGTTGTTGTCTACTACTCTAGAGCTGGTCAAATGTTCTCTTATCCTGGAGTCGATATTTCTTCCAGTTCTACCAACATAGATGGTGTTACAATCTGCGCATTCCAACCTGTAAACGCCAGATTTGTTCAAAGGACTAATTACATCCTTATTGTGAACAAGATGTTGGTATAAGGTATTAGTTGACTTAAAAGACACCCTAACATTACACATTCTATCAAGCAAACTTCCAACTTTTTGCGATATGCCACCATGAAAAGGAAGGCTAGTGTACGGCTTTATATCTTCCTCGTTGTTCAACCTTCTCTGGGAAACTGGTGGTGCACTCTCAACATTTCTCAACTTGTTCCTGTACTTCAAGATCAGATCATCAACCTTCCTGGGATCGTGTCCATTTTGAGCAGCTATGTATTTAATTATCGAAGTTTCCTTTTGGATTTTTTCTTCATCTAATGGAGTCCGAAACATCCTGTATACGTAGGTTCGGAAAGCGGCAAACTTATGACTAGGGTGGTGGCAAGAGAGCTTATTCAGGGAGTGCACGGTCTGACTGGGTTTCCTGAATATGTCGAACAATATGTCAGTCTCCGATCTATAAAGAGTCAAATCTAAGAAATTCAGGCTTCCGTTGTCTTCCATTTCTAGCGTGAACTTTATTTTGGTATGCAATCTGTTTATCCAGTTAAAGAAATCCGTGAGTTCTTGTACACTACCGTTCCAACCAATTATGACATCATCAACATATCTAAACCAGAATACAATCCTGTCTTTGAACGGATTATTATCAACCATAATAAGCTTGTTCTCAAAATATGCCATGAAAATCTCCGCGAAAACTGGTGACAAGCAATTTCCCATACTCAAACCTTCCTCCTGAAAATACACTTTCTTGTTGAAAGTGAAAAAGTTCTGTTCCAAGCACAATTTTGAAAGATTGAAAATACTATCGACCAAACTGTCAGTTAAGTTAGATCTGAACAGGAGTTTTTTGAAAATCTGTAAAGTCTGAGGCACAGGAACTGTGGTGAATAGGTTGGTTACATCGAATGAAGCTAATCTGGTGTTATGATCGATCTTTAAATCCCTTAATCTCTCGACAAGGTCCAAGGAATTCTTCAAGCTATACTGAGATCTATAAATGAGATTTTTTTCCAGAAAACTGCTCAAATACTGAGACAACTTGTACGCGAGGGTGCCACAGAAGGAAACTACTGGTCTAATTGGAATATTATCCTTGTGTATCTTAGGAAGACCGTACAATCTTGGAGAGCTAAAGTTCATTGGGAGCAGTGTTTTCCAGTTCCCAATTAAAGACGGTCCGAAAGAACTCAGAGCAAGCTTGAAACCTGCAGTATATGAATTAACGGAAGATGATGGTCTTTCTATGAAGTTGTTTTCATTTAAGAAGGTAGTTACTTTCTGAACATAGGTGTCCTTGTTCATAATCACCAAACAGTTGCCTTTGTCAGCCTTAGATATGATTAGGCCATCCTTATTAATTTTGTCTTTAATTGATCTCAATGACCTATAGAATTCTCTGACTACAGGGTTCACTCTCTGAACTGTCTGTCTGAAATTGCTCAATAAAGTGATTACATGATGTTTTACGGGAAATAAGTTCTGATTTCTACAACTTCTAAAAAAGGTCTCTGTTGAAACAACTATATCCTCAATAATCTTACTTTTGTTCAAGACAGGTAATGAAAACTTTAGACCCATATTGAGGAGCTTGGTTTCCTGGTCAGAAATATGGGTCTAAAGTTTTCATTACCTGTCTTGAACAAAAGTAAGATTATTGAGGATATAGTTGTTTCAACAGAGACCTTTTTTAGAAGTTGTAGAAATCAGAACTTATTTCCCGTAAAACATCATGTAATCACTTTATTGAGCAATTTCAGACAGACAGTTCAGAGAGTGAACCCTGTAGTCAGAGAATTCTATAGGTCATTGAGATCAATTAAAGACAAAATTAATAAGGATGGCCTAATCATATCTAAGGCTGACAAAGGCAACTGTTTGGTGATTATGAACAAGGACACCTATGTTCAGAAAGTAACTACCTTCTTAAATGAAAACAACTTCATAGAAAGACCATCATCTTCCGTTAATTCATATACTGCAGGTTTCAAGCTTGCTCTGAGTTCTTTCGGACCGTCTTTAATTGGGAACTGGAAAACACTGCTCCCAATGAACTTTAGCTCTCCAAGATTGTACGGTCTTCCTAAGATACACAAGGATAATATTCCAATTAGACCAGTAGTTTCCTTCTGTGGCACCCTCGCGTACAAGTTGTCTCAGTATTTGAGCAGTTTTCTGGAAAAAAATCTCATTTATAGATCTCAGTATAGCTTGAAGAATTCCTTGGACCTTGTCGAGAGATTAAGGGATTTAAAGATCGATCATAACACCAGATTAGCTTCATTCGATGTAACCAACCTATTCACCACAGTTCCTGTGCCTCAGACTTTACAGATTTTCAAAAAACTCCTGTTCAGATCTAACTTAACTGACAGTTTGGTCGATAGTATTTTCAATCTTTCAAAATTGTGCTTGGAACAGAACTTTTTCACTTTCAACAAGAAAGTGTATTTTCAGGAGGAAGGTTTGAGTATGGGAAATTGCTTGTCACCAGTTTTCGCGGAGATTTTCATGGCATATTTTGAGAACAAGCTTATTATGGTTGATAATAATCCGTTCAAAGACAGGATTGTATTCTGGTTTAGATATGTTGATGATGTCATAATTGGTTGGAACGGTAGTGTACAAGAACTCACGGATTTCTTTAACTGGATAAACAGATTGCATACCAAAATAAAGTTCACGCTAGAAATGGAAGACAACGGAAGCCTGAATTTCTTAGATTTGACTCTTTATAGATCGGAGACTGACATATTGTTCGACATATTCAGGAAACCCAGTCAGACCGTGCACTCCCTGAATAAGCTCTCTTGCCACCACCCTAGTCATAAGTTTGCCGCTTTCCGAACCTACGTATACAGGATGTTTCGGACTCCATTAGATGAAGAAAAAATCCAAAAGGAAACTTCGATAATTAAATACATAGCTGCTCAAAATGGACACGATCCCAGGAAGGTTGATGATCTGATCTTGAAGTACAGGAACAAGTTGAGAAATGTTGAGAGTGCACCACCAGTTTCCCAGAGAAGGTTGAACAACGAGGAAGATATAAAGCCGTACACTAGCCTTCCTTTTCATGGTGGCATATCGCAAAAAGTTGGAAGTTTGCTTGATAGAATGTGTAATGTTAGGGTGTCTTTTAAGTCAACTAATACCTTATACCAACATCTTGTTCACAATAAGGATGTAATTAGTCCTTTGAACAAATCTGGCGTTTACAGGTTGGAATGCGCAGATTGTAACACCATCTATGTTGGTAGAACTGGAAGAAATATCGACTCCAGGATAAGAGAACATTTGACCAGCTCTAGAGTAGTAGACAACAACAAATCTGTGTTCGGAGTACAATTAAAAGAAAACGACCACCACTTCAATAAAGAATTAAACAGCAAACTTTTGCACAATTGTGATTATGGAAGAAGACTTGAAATTTTGGAGGAGGTTGAAATCTATAAACATCTTAATATCCCGAACTACAGCACTCTTAATTCAACCATGGTGAATAACTTCCAGGAGTCATTTAGGTTGCTGGACAAACGACTGAATATTGGATAGACTCCACCTAGATCAGTTCCCTAGGACCTTCAAGTTGCCAACTCACTCCCACTTCACTACAACACCACCACCATCATTATCTGGTTCTTTTAAGTTTGTTTTAATTTTGCCGTTTTAAGTAAAACGCTTATTTATTATTTTTCAACCTATCTGAATTCAGAATTTTAACATGTCCACTCTTTTTTAGATTTTTTATCTTACTGACTTTTTCAAATTTTTAAATGGTTGACAATTTGAACTTTTTGACCGCTTTTAATATTTAATTTTTAACTTGTTAACTTTTAGTAGGTTTTGTTGTGATTTTTGTGACTTGTGACTTTACTATGTTTTGAGTTGACATCCTGTATAGTTCTCTTGAATTCATAAGATTGCTTTGGAAGGAAGAGGACCTGTTGGCGTTCATCTGTCGGCTTGTTTTGTGATCATGTTGACTGGACATTCTTTGTTTGGATGACCTGTGTTCGACATGTAGTTGATATTTTTAAAATTTTATTCCTTAATTATGTATTTGTGATATATTCGTTTCGCAAATGTTGACCTCAAACTTGAGTCCTGACTAAGACAAGTTCATATTTTTATTTGGAACTTCAATCATAATAGTGAGTTTTCATTCAATCTCCTATCGCTTTTGATGATTAGGCAACTCACATAACATTAATAACAACTATATTTTTAGATGGCTTTGAAAATGGCGGAATGCCGAAACATGTCAGCCTTATCTATGGATCATTAAAGAGTTCCCACACATATAGTGTTTTTAGACCAATTCCCTA
Source organism: Adalia bipunctata (assembly GCA_910592335.1). NCBI lineage: Eukaryota > Metazoa > Arthropoda > Insecta > Coleoptera > Coccinellidae > Adalia > Adalia bipunctata. The sequence continues at coordinate 20,130,200 of OU342955.1, forward strand.
TTCATACTGTTACGGAAGATTGTTAGACTCAAATTGTATAAAGTATTTTATATTTGACAGGAGTTGACAGAAAGAGATTTTAAAAATAGTCTTGTCAGTGTATTATCAAAATAAAAAACCTCATATTTTCTATAAAAGAAGTAATTCATTGACAAAGTGTGGTCCTTCGAGCCGGATAGTTCCAGCACTAGGGTGTACAGTCAGAATTCACACAAAAATTAACATGTCTTCACCGAAATTGGTACTTCGAGATATATCAAAGTTGTGGGCAAAATTTAGAACCGCTGGTGACAAGAATTTACTGAACGATATTCATTTTGCTTTATATGGAGGAGAAGTCAAAGGAAGATCCGCAAGAAGACATATATCATCGTTTTCTGGATTTGAATTCCGAAACTCCACAGAATATGATCAGCACTGTGAATTATTGAGTAAATCACTCAGTTTTTTCAGTTTAAAACGATTGTGTGACTTTTTCGAATACAAATATCCAAATAGTGCCAGTGCAAGTGATTTATCCAATATGTTCCTCAAATCTTTCATGGAAGAATTATATGTTTCAAATGATGAAGCAGAAAAGAAAAGTGAATCCATGTCAGTAAAAAGTGGAAAAACAAAATCTCGAATTAGTCATTGCCAAAATAAATACGAACTGAGATCGAAACTGTTAGAAAAACAGAATGAAATAGATTCACTTCAAGAAAACCTTTTTTCGAATCAGGAAGAAATTGTCGAATTAGAATGTGAAGTTGAAGATATGAAAAAAACAGCACAACCTATTGAGGAAATTGAAGCGAAACAAAGAGAACTCGACAGGAAACAGAAGCTTTTGAAGATAGGTGAAGCGCGTTTGAAACATAAAGAAAATTCACTTTCCAAATATCAAGAATTTCTGAAAAAAGTTGAGTCTAGTTTTGCAGAATGTTCTTCTGAAGAGGAGGTTGAAAAGTGGACAAATGTGCAAAATCACTATGATCAAAATGATGAAACTTCATTGACGCAAAAAAATGAGATTGAATGCCTACCTAAATCAAGTTGTTTCAAAAGGTCTCTAACGGTCATAATGAAAGATCAACACCCAGCTGAAGAAGTTCTTCAAACTTTGTTCTGCGAAGCAGGGTATATAATAAATAGTAGGCCCCTTACTCACGTATCCACAGATCCACAGGATGGAGTCAGTATTTGCCCGAACGACCTATTAGTTGGTAAATCAGTCACCATAATAACACCAGAAATTTTCAACGAAAAGGATCTTCCATTGAAAAGACAATGGAGAATATCTCCTTACTTAGCGGACATGTTTTGGAAACGTTGGCTACGCGAGTATCTCCCAAGCCTGGTGAATCGCAGTGAATGGAATGAAGATAATCCCAATCTCAAAGATAGAGAATTAGTCATAAAAAATTAAAAAGATTTTCCAAGAGGGCTTTGGTCAGTGGGTAAAGTGAAGAAAGTATATCCGGGCCCAGACGGAATTGTTAAAGTTGCTGATATTCAGGCAGCACACGGAATCTACAAGCGACCTGTAAGAAAACTCCACTGGCTCAATATTCGTGCTAATCAAGAAGTTAGCACTGGGGGGAGAATGTTACGGAATATTGTTAGACTCACATTGTATAAAGTATTTTATATTTGACAAGAGTTGACAGAAAGAGATTTTAAAAATAGTCTTGTCAGTGTATCATCAAAATAAAAAACCTTATACAGGGTGCGGCACGGAGGATGGATGGTTTTAAAAAAATAATAAAAGCGTTAATTTTTACTCAAAAACACATTTATTGACGGAATCAGATTCTCAAGGAATAGTACAGTCAATCTGTCGAAAAAAATATAAAAATGGGCTAATAATTTCCAAGTGGATGAAACTTGGTAAGTCGTTAGAGATTAATGAAAGGAAGCTTACCTGTGACTGGCCAGGGCCACCTATTCGGGGATTCAAAAAAAACTCAAAAATATTTTGAAATGTATTTTTCTCGAAAACTATGCATTTCACAGAAAAATTTATTGAACAAAAAATGTAGAGGACATCTTTATCCACAATTAATGTGCTTTGTTGTAAAACAAAAAATGTGCGCAGTAGGTGGCGCTAAAGTTCCCAAAAAAGTGTTTTTTCAATTTTTCGTCCAGAAATTTTCATTTTTCAGTTACGATTCAAATAGAAAAATTGTTCCTTTAAATTTTTTAAACAACTTTTATTTTAAAACTTTTTTCGTACGACTGACCGTTTCAAAGTTATAGTGGCATAGTATTAACAAAAGGGCCGAATCATAGAGCTGCCCAATTCTTCTAGGAAGGTACATTTTTCAGTTGCTATGCAAGTTTCGGAGAGTAGTGACAGCAAAACTTTGCTCTGTGAAAATGAGTGAAAATATTCCTAGAAGAATTGGGCAGCTCTATGATTCGGCCCTTTTGTTAATACTATGCCACTATAACTTTGAAACGGTAAGTCGTACGAAAAAAGTTTTAAAATAAAAGTTGTTTAAAAAATTGAAAGGAACAATTTTTCCATTTGAATCGTAACTGAAAAATGAAAATTTCTGGACGAAAAATTGAAAAAACACTTTTTTGGGAACTTTAGCGCCACCTACTGCGCACATTTTTTGTTTTACAACATAGACATTAATTGTAGATAAAGATGTCCTCTACATTTTTTGTTCAATAAATTTTTCTGTGAAATGCATAGTTTTCGAGAAAAATGCATTTCAAAATATTTTTGAGTTTTTTTTGAATCCCCGAATAGGTGGCCCTGGCCAGTCACAGGTAAGCTTCCTTTCATTAGTCTCTAACGACTTACCAAGTTTCATCCACTTGGAAATTATTAGCCCATTTTTAGCCAGATTGACTGTACTAGAAATAGCATTTGAGACAGTCAGGTGTGGAAAATCACATCAGGCATGTGGTGGCCGAAATGCATATTCATATGTTACCGACACAAATACACAATCGGTTTTCCGAGCGATGCCGAACACGTAATAATAAGTTGCCGACGTAATTCTCAGATTGTCTGTAACCCGGTAACTGCTACAGACCAATCGATGTCCCCTTACTGCTACAGACGGGTCTCAGTGACCCATATATTAATTTGCCAAATTTTTAGGGAAAATGTTCAATTTATAGAATATAAATGAAAAACATTATTATTCAATTCATTTTTATTGCAAAATTTCTTTCAAACCGAGTTTCAAACACAATTTGGATATAATCTGACAGCACTTTGTTGACACATTGGTATTTTACACTTTGCAGAATGGGTACTGGTTTTTCGGTTTTTTTTACCATTAGGTATTTTGCATATCTTTTTTTTTGATGTTTCACTATTATCAGTTGATGTTGAAGCAGTTTCTACGGTGATTCCGAGAATATCCCGCCAGACTACGAATTCTGCGTGGTTTGTGATTATTGTAAACACGGCGTCTCTTGTGGGGTGTGTACAAAGCAATTCCGAGTTCTTTCGGGTAACTGAAGCGAGTTTTTTCAGTTCCCGATGAGGATTGATATAGTACTCGATATCCAGAGGGGTAGATGGTTGATTTTGACGAGTCTCTCCTTTTTAGTCCTGCTAAAACTCCCAGGAGATTTTTAGCAGGGATTCTAACTCTAGTTGGAGCTGTCTTTGCCCACTTAGTGCGATCTTTTCCATACCAATAATGTTTACACTCATCACCCGATCACCCTCTTCCTCTTCAGCCATATTCCTCCCTTCCAATTCTAGTTGGTCAGTGTTTTCACAGTCTTCGAATTCTTCATCTTGATCATGTGCTGGTTCCCAATCAGCATCGTTCCATCAATCATGTTCGCTGTAGATTTCATCATCTTCAACAGCACCATCACCTCCCTTTGAATTATCCGTCACAGGACAATCGATTGGTATCGTCCCAATCGACCCAGAATTCGGGATCACTGAAAATGTCTTCCAATTCCTCCTCAGACAGTGATCTAGACATATCGAACTGTAAAATTCAAAAAATAAAAAAACTATGGAAATGATATTCAATTTTCAATTTATTTGTCCCAATGAAGCAATAAAAGTATGGAGAACCATAAACAAATTAATTTCATACCAAAATATGGTATACTAACCTGCCTGCCCCAAAGATGAATACAAACACTTTCACTACAGACGGGTCAATCTGACCCAAGAGTGCGTATATCTCGATTCGTGAAGAGAATTCAAAATCAAACTTTACGGTAACTGGAAGCGTACTTTTAATTAGGAGAATACCGTGAAACTCAAATCCCTCCTACTCGGAAGAGATATATCCCCAACGCGAAAAAGGATGCTCTGGGTCACATAGACCCCGTCGGTAGCAGTTACGGGTTAACTATTATGCGAGTAGTGGTTTTATCAAACAAGTGCATTCAGTTATCGCAATATTGCATACTTTTAATACTGCTTATTTCATTACCAAAATGAACCTAGTAACTTTAGAGAATTCACCAAAACTTTACCAATATTCTACTTAGGGTAATCTAAACTGATATTATAAAGAGGAAAGATTTGCATTTTTGTGTGTTTGATACGATTTGGCTCAAAAAGTACTGGACCGGTTTCAGAAATTCTTTCACGCTTAGAAAGCTACATTATCCCTTAATGACATAGGCTATACTTTTCACACGAAAAAATTAAGCATACCAACTATAACTATAACGATTATACAAGTGTGGTTTCATCCAGTGAACTCTTAGGCTGGAAACATATACTTTGTTCAGACTAATAATCAACCATCCTCGCTAATATATCAAGTTTTTTTTTCCGTTGGACTTGCTGAATATGCACTTGCTGCTTGTATAAGTTACCGACAGAATCCTAAAGTTACGTCGGTAACTTATATGAAATCATTCGGCTTTTCGCGGTGCTTGGTTGTGTCGGTAACATATGAATATGCGGCCGAAATCGGTGATGCAGTGCTGGAGGCGCGGTCTTTCGTGTAAGTGTTGCGGATTTTCATTAGCCCAATAACGGCAATTCTGCCGGTTAATAATGCCGTTGAGGTGGGCTTCGTCACTCATGAACAAAATGAGGTTCTCATTTTGATCGATCAGTGCTTCCATCTCACGTGCGAAGTTCACTCGTTGTGCATAATCTCCGGGGTGTAACTGTTGCACAATGGCCAATTTGTAGGGGTGAAAGCGAAGATCCATATGCAAAATTCGCCTCACCGAACGATCACTGAGGCGAAGTGCAGCAGCATGTTTCCGAGTAGATCGCGACGGACTGCGAAGAATGGCTTGTCGAACGCGTTCAACATTTTCAGGCGTTCGAACTGTTCGCACAGGTCCTCTTGGTCTTCTGTTGATCAATAAATAAATGCTAGGAACACACGAGTCTAACGGCACCTTCCCCACTTCTCTCGTCCTCAGTGGGGGAAAGTTATGCCCATCTGAAAAACGTCCGCCCTCCGTGCCGCACCTTGTATTTCATATAAAAGAAGTAATTCATTGACACATACGTTTTTCAAACGTTACAATCCTCTACATTATGAATTGTTGGCCGACGTGATTCTTCAACATATATTCAAGTGAAATGATGAAACGAAATTGGTCGAAAAAAGCAATGTTGACTCATTCAGATAAAAATAACCTTACTCCCTCTTCTGCACCTCTCTATTGAAATTCAGATGCAGGAAGGGAAAACTTCACACACTTTCTAGTAAATATTATCGAAAAAATTTTCCAGCGCAACTTCGGGCCCAGTGTCCTGAACTTTTATATTAATTTTTCGAAAGTTCCTGTCTCCGCCCGGAGTGTGAGTTCACATTCAGGAAAGTTATTCAATATCCAGGGTTTCCAGTTGAATGGAAAATAGTTCAGCTCGACGATGAAGGCGGAAAATATAGAATCCGATTCATCAGAGGGTATAGAGGGGGATTCTTTATCAATTTTGCGGATTGGAATGCGAAGTTGGGTTCTCGGAATCTTTATTCGTTATGAAGTTCAATTATGAATCGGGGAACTTGCCGGATACTTGAGGGAGATGATGATGAAAATATTTGGAGAGTTGGCTGAGTGAGGAGAGAGGCCTGAGAGTTCATCTTCATCAAGAATGGATATGAAACTAGTTATGATGCTACCACTGTCCACTGTCATTTTATTTCAATAATTGAGTGTTGAGACTAGAATAGTAGGCTGAGTACGTATATTGGTTCTTCTGGCATCTTCCTTTTGGTTCTTACAAGATGGCATAAGTGATGTATTCTACATTCACTTTTATGAAGTATCCCGGTTGGCAGTGATTTAGATTTATCAAGTTTTTTTATTTGAAACTGACGAAGATTGGTACTGGAGAAATGTCAAATAATTGTCAGAGACGTTGGCAGTGCTTATTTCTATTTATCTTTTTTACTTTGTAAATGGAGTTACTTCTTTTGAGGTTGAATTGTGACATAGGTTTCGTAGTACTACTACATGTTTACACTGGGGTATTTCAAGATGTACAAAAAGGTATTAGAATGTCTTCTGTAGGATTATTTCTTGAGAATTTTGAAAAATGGTTATTCGTGTACTTTTAATTTTTTTTCGCATGAAATATTACAAAGTAACGGACTATTTTTTTATTCGAAGTTTATTGTGCTTTGATTTCGAAGATCATTAGCACAACGGGACAGTTACATCTCATTTATATCAAACTAAAAATAGAATTCAAATTGTGTTGATTAAATTGATGATTTTCAGAAATTTGATGGACTATTTATTCATTGTTTTTCAGTAAAATTTCAACTATTGATTCTTGATTTATGTAGGTACAAGATAATAGCATAACTGAATCTTTTAGCCATGTTGATATACGTAAAATATTTCCAGTATTCACGGAGATAAAAGTTTCTTCAACATTCGCCAGTTCTTTGGAATTATTGAGTTCACATAAATTTTCTCGAATTCATTATTTTCCCAAAGTGAATAAAAATTTTGATAAATACGTAATTACTACGACCTCTTTGTAGAAAGGAAAACATTGCGTATTTATCTGACAGGAAAATGACTATAACTAGACATTTTCAAAATATACCTATATGGTGAAATGTGACAGAAATTCATGGCCAACCGGTATACATTATAAAAGTGAATGGAGTATACACGGTGTTCACGGCTAGTGAACGGTTCAAATTATTTATTCCGAATTTTCAAAATTCTGATTCCTTTTAAATTAATTTCTCCATCCTGGGGAATTCCCATATGGAGTTGTCATTGTTTAGGTGCGAAAAGAACTCGCGTCAGCTGTGGAGCACATAATATGTCGCATATTTATTTCATTTTCATGATTCATTCAATTCACTGATTTACTTGACCGTTGAATAATTCTGTTTCCATTGATTGCTCATTTTTTACTTCCTTTCGTGAATCCGGAAAATTTCAGTTTCTCCTGTGATTCGCAGTTTGTAGTGATTTCGATTATATCGAATGACTTTCATTTAAAACTTTCATTTGTGCGAATTATTTCGAACAAAAAAACTGTTACCAGTGTCGTGGTTATTTTATAATACTACAAGGATGAGTGTACACAATTTGACATTTTTAGCAACGGATTTTCACGTCAGCTTCATTCCATATTCGTTTGTCGAGCTCGATCAATCTTTATATTGGAATAGGAGTCATCGACAGGATCCTGTTGACTGTTTTGCTGATATATAGGTAAGACTATATTTCTTCTGTTATTTTGGGTACATTTATCCTTTCATTTGTGTTGGGTTTCAATTAATTTCATATACGTATACAGTCCACTAGCTTTATTTTCATTTTCACTCGAAAGATTATATTTCGAAAAATTGAACTCAAATAATTGAACCACACTTCAGTTGGTCAACTGAAACTCTATCCAACACATGGTTGGAATAAAGTATGAAACCCAGTAGGTGAAAATCTTGCAAACGAAAACAACGATATTTATGAAAATTTGCAGGTAAGTGCGATGAAACAAAATGCATCTGACGAACATTTTTCTGTTGATAATATATTTCCGGTCCAACCGGAAATGCCATCAACTTCTTTAATCCAAATGGGACACCCTATATATTTTCACAGATTTTGAAAGAGCTTATTATTTTGAATTCATACAAACATCTTAGTTCCAGTTTTTACTGTTCGATTGGAGCATCAAACTTTTCAACCATTCTCCGACAGATTGAAGCTTGTGAAGCACAGGAGTTTCAAGCTGAATGTCAGAAAGTGGCTGCTGGATTAGTGCTCAGCAAGGACAAATATTTCACTTCATTATTAGATTGATTAGTTTCATATGATATTTTTTCATTTATTTCCTCTGTTTTATTTCCTCATATCATCATTGTTGTTTAGAGGTCCTATTCTCATTTTTATCCATTCTTGATACCACGAAGTAGATACTGCGAATGGACTTCCGTTTGTATAGAAAAAGATCCGTAGCTCAGTGGTGAACCCACTCTCGTCGACTCTGTGGTATATAGTTTCCAAGAATCCAGCGAAGCCAGAATCGGCACAACCCATTCAAAAATTGATAATTCCTCCAACAGCAAGTACGAGTAGGTAATATGTAATATTCAGGTTAGTGGTACATTAGCCGGTTCAATCGTCGACCGCTAAACCCGATATTAGGGTCTGGCCATCTGAAGCGATTCAAAACGGATTCAATGAATATCGGCTAACCTCTTTCTCCTCCGCCATTATCACCTCGTTTAGATACAATCTGACAAATACATTTCTCCACCATTTGCTACCTTCGAATCTCACACTTGATTGATTGTTATTCCTCACGCTTCACGTCACGAAAGTTATCCGGATGGTTTTTTGTTATTGTTTTTGAGTGGATGAGGGGCGGGTAACGGATATTTCACGGAAGAAATCAACGTCGATCTTTCGTGGGCACGCTCTTTCCGTATCGGTCCCAAGTTTTTTACCACTATTTGGGTCAACTAGGTGCTGAAATGTTCACCAGTTCTTTAAGAGGCTTCGCCATAATTCCAGCTACTTTGAAACAGTACACAATGTTTTCAATTGTACACGTGCTGTAGTCATTTCAACAACAACTAAAAATCTACTTTGGATCTTCTCGAACAGCTGGTTCGTTGTGAATTTAAAGAAAAATTGCAAAAAACGACTACAATTTTCAAGACGCAAGAATTTTTTACATGAGAAAACTCTCACGATTTACTTCTTGCTGTACTATGTATGTTTTACCAAAAAATATTCAAAATTCGAACAGCTCCTGAGTGTTGCAGTTTCTTTGTCAGGAAGTATATAAAAATTCAGAAAGATGACTAATTAGTAATCAAAAAATGATTATATTGCAAAAGTCCTCCTAACGATAAAAAGGTGGAGCAAATTTTTGTACAAAGGCCATTGAAAGTGACACTTTTGATGACAGCAAATAATGTAAAAATTGATTGTTTACGTGGAAGCGTGTTGAAAATATTTTTAACATCAGTGTATTTTTAGCACTTCATTTTTTTATGATGAAATCAGATGCAAAAAACTCAACACTCGAAAACGTTTCTTAACGCCGACAGGCTCCAAATAATCCGAAAATAGTTGCAACCTTAACCATTAAGTATTTCTCATCTGGTGCCTCATTTATAAACTTTTCAACTCGTTCACAAGTGATAATTTTCGATTTCTTGGGACCACTTTTCCGTTTATTATATGCTATTACCTTAAAATATTTACTAACATCCACACCATTTTTAACAAGGGCGTTTGACTTTATCATTGAAAATTTGCTCCACAAATTGATGAACTCCATATTTTTCATTTTTCTTCTAAGTATGCCAGGAAAACAGGTTCACTGAAGTTCCCTTCTACATTTTTCAATTTACACCAGGCCAGGAAATTGGTAGGTATATGCAATATCGTACTGCTGAACAGATTTTTCAGATAGGAGTTGCAGATTTGCTCTTCTTGCAGACTCTTCAATATCCACAGGAACAACCAAATCGTCACTTTTATTTATAATTGGACTCTCGACAAACATTTTAAGCAGTTAAAAACCCAAGACGAAAATTGGACAGGAACGAAATTCAAATGACAGCGACTCTTCTCATTTGTTAGTAGGGGAAGTACGTACAAAATGACATAGGGTTTTATTTCAGAGGCATAACTTGTTAGTAGTGGATCACAGTAATGTCATATTCGACACCTCTGATCTTTGGTCCTTTCTTTATAAAATCTAATCAACCTTTATGAAATAAAAGTACCAAGAAATAAAATATTCTTAGATAAATCGGGATAAACGAAATTCATTTTGTCCGAATGCTATGGACAAAATGACATACCGGCAATAGGCAACTGTATTTTTTCCACTTATAGTTACAAAACTACTGACAGTTCACAAATGAAACGCTTGGTTCTTCTAGGAACATCAGCACAAGATGCGTGAGCCCATCAATGCAAGCAATGCATGCACCGTAACCTGTCTTCTTCAGGGCTAATCCTGGAGAAGATCTAAATCGGGAAAAAATGTCTCATAACAATAGATAGACACTGGACAGTCGTCTTCATGATCTCGAAAGTTGCTAGGAACATTTTCTTCTTCATTGTCTTCTATAATGTCCTAGGGACTTGTTTCTTTGTTTTTGGAGGAGGTATTGGCTCTTTTTGGATTTGATTGTAATCTTATTAGGTGTAGAAGTTGAAACTAAGTACGTTTGTCGAGTCGTCGGCTCACGTTTGCCTTGTTCACTTACAAATCGTCCTTTAGGGTTTGGAGAAACCTCCTCATAGGATCAGCAAGAGTAGGTTAAGATACATTGCCTTTATTAGCCGCAGATGAAGATTTTGTTTTGAATATGTTAAGACAAGTCCTGATTCTTTGTTTTCTGATGGAACCTGAGATGGATTGTCTTGGTTTTGTCCGGTAGATACGGTTAATTCAGCTGAAATACCTATGTCATTTTGTCCGTTCACTGTCTATGTCATTTTGTCCATATAGCGTTATAAAACTAGAAATGTATCGAATTAATACAAAAAGTATATTCAACGTACAAAAAGCTCCGTGAGAACAATGACAAATAAGTATAGTTTGAATTGAATGCAATTTGAATGAAAAAAATGGTGAAAACTGGTCATTTATTCTTAAAATTTGGCGCAATGAAAAAAAAACTCTTGACCTATTGATTTCTTTTATCATTCATAACGACGGAATGAACCAGAGTAGCTCTTGCTAATTTTCAGAGGTTAATTGAAGCCACTCGGGTCGTGTAATGTGGTAGGCAGTTCCGCATTCCATACCTCCGAACTCAAGTTATGATGCCTATGTCATTTTGTCCATATATGTCGTTTTGTACGTATTTCCCCTAATCATAACGTTGGCAACGTTTCCATTCACAACAACCTTTTGATTATTTGAATATTAAAATGCATTTTGTTGTTTTGTTTATTGTCGTTGCAAATTCGTCCATTTCATTATCAAAATAGGGCAGTGGTACAAAACATTGTATGGTATTTGTGTTAAAAGTGATTTTATTTTGTTCGTGAAATTGTTCAATTCACTCCGCTCATTTCACAAACTTTTTCATTCACAAAATAAAACATCACTTCTAACACTAATATCATAAATAACTATTTTTCATTATCGAAAAACAAGAATCAAAGTTTCACTCATATAATTTAGTCCATTTGATAAAAAAAGTACAACGCGAGAAAATTCAATGAGTAAAAACCTTCAAGTAATGTCCGTTTCGAGTCCATTATCTGGAACCTAGAAGGCAGTAACCGAATTCCCTGTATTCCATAAATAGCAAGGAGGAAGACAAAAATCGAACAATGGAGCTTCCAACGAATTGAAACAATTTGCCGTTTCCTCAATGATTCAATAAATTACGCTTGAGGCGGAAAATTCTCTCCTGCAACATTGAGCTTTTTTCGTTAAAACGAAATTTAGGATCGCTCGGTTTTACGAATTTTTCTCTCTATTATGCTCTCTAAATACCACAGTCGTTCGTATTGTCAGTAACATAAACTTTGAATACTCCAATCAGATGTGTTGAAAAGAGAAAATGCAATTCTATTATTACTTGAAACCATAAAGTCGATACTGTATTTCGTCTGTAACGAAGAAGATTCGAACCCCAGTGGTTAAACCTCTCTCTTCGGCTCTGTGGTTCACAGCTTTCAAGAATGGAGGTAGGTCGGCAAATAGATTTTACAAACGTAAAATGTTTCGTATCAATTTTTTTGAACACGAATGTAATTTTGCCGGTACTCAAGGAATGCTGAGTATTTCACTGCAACACATGCATCTGAATTTCAAAAATACCCCTGCGGAACACGAAAAAGCACTTAAAAATGTAAATCCGGAAACCAATTTCAAATGGACAAAAAGTACACGTGGCTCTCATATAAAGAGTCTAAATGGTTCAGTTCTATTTTTAGCGTTGAATAGAAAGTGTAAATATGTAAATCAAATGTTTAATTAAACGCTGAGTTTTCATCCAAGAATTTATCCTCATGTAGGGGTCAAACACGAGCTTATGTTTCGTTGTTTCCGAAGGCAATTCCATCATCTCACAATCTATCACTTTAACAAGAAGAAGAACTTTCAAGATCCCCATGGGAATGAATAAACGAAGTTTGTTTTGATGTTTTGTCAGTTACATTTCCATTTGCTTATTGGATTCCTTTTTGGAAACCTTGTTAGGCATCTAATACATCCGTATCTGGATGCCTTTAAGCTGCTTTGGGTCATTTGCATCGGAAAGTTCTTAGAATTATCTGATTATTTTTAGGTTCTGCCCTCCAACCTTCCTTGAAGTAGAGAGACTGAACAACAATTTTCAACGTGATAGTTTGGAGATGACTGATTGATTCTTGAAATGAAAAGACGAAAACGTAGAGTGTGAACTGACAGTGAGAGAGGAGATGGAGGGGGAGGTCCAGTCGATTGGTACCTCTATTATTGAACTGCAGACCACAGAGACGAAGAGAGTGAGATTATCCCCTGGTGTGCGGATCTTCTTCATAAAATGAATTCTGAACAACTAGACATTCTCTCTCTCTTCTTGCCTTGCCACGGCTCTATTGCCATCAGATCGCCACTCTATTTCAGTTCGCTTAGTCCGAACACATTTCGCTCGACTGAAATCTGTTAGCCCCACACGTAGGCGCACGCTAGTTTCGTACCAGTAAACTGAATCAGTTGCGTGAAAAAAAGGACTCTAATTCGTACACAACACACACGAGGCCAGCGGATGTTTCTCTCAATCTGAAGGCGTTTTTCGATCTAGAAGATCTACTATCTACTCCAGCTATTCAGAAAACTCATATGGCTGATCCATAACATCTTTACTATGAGCCTTTGAACAAAACTTGAAAATTATATATGGAAAACAAAAAACCAGAAGAAATCGAGTAAAAGAAGGAATATATGGACACGTTTGGTATCAAGATATAGGTTTTCGAAAACGTTGAGTTCAATAAAGAATATTCCAGGACTCTATCTATCATAGTTTAGATTTTCACCTGCGAAATGTCATCTCGCTCCTGTCGTATCCAATCTTTGTCTGTGAATTGTTAATCAGCATTGTCCCAAGTATCTCTGGGCATGATGAAATCGATTTCGAAAATCCCAAATTTTTGGGTGAACAATGACAAAGGAGTTAGACCCCTCAAAAACACTATATTCGTCATCACCAAGAAATCCCTGCCGAATCTAAAGGCGTTCTTCGATCTGAAAGATCTACTATCTATTCGAGACATTCGGACATTCGGCTGATCAATATCACCTATACTTTGAGTGCTCTACTGCTCTAAGCCCCTGAACAAAACTTGAAAATGAAATATGGAAAACAGAAAACGAGCAAAAAAGAGTAAATGAAAGACTATACAGTGAACTCTATACTACCTGGAAATGACCCGAATCGGGCGAGAAGTGAGGCCAAACCACTGCATAGGCAACCCGCAACTGTTAGGTATATCTATCTCTTTCTTACTCATGTCGGTTAATGGAACCACCGCGCATTTTATTTTTTTAAATTCATTTTTGAACAAATGTGATTATTTTTTCTCAATTGTTTTCCAGGAAAAAAGTAATAATGCAAACAGTACAACGTTCATGTAAAATTTTTACTGTTCTTCTACGATGTTGATAAATAAAATGAATTGAAAATTAGAAACGAAATCTATCTCATTCTAACTCATGTTGGTTAATGGAACCACCATGCATTTTATGTTTTTTAATTTATTCTTGAACAAATTTGATTATTTCTTTCTCAATTGTTATTCAGGAAAAAAGTAATAATGCAAACAGTACAACGTTCATGTAAAATTTTTACTGTTCTTCCAAGATGTTGATAAATAAAATGAATAGAAAATTAGGAACGAAATTTTTATTTTATTTCACAATTCATTGTTAATACTACGAATCTAACAATTATTAAATAAAACAAGTAAAACAAGAAGAAAATGATCCCCACAAAGTTTGCTACTTCTGGATGGAGTCCAATTCTTCCAGCGAACTGCCTTTATCCATAGCTTCGGAATATCTAGTCGTTTGAATGGAAAACTGTACCAAATGAATTCACTCTTGCTAGCCAAGTCGTTAATTATTCATTTAATAGCAAAATCTAATATTATCAATTCACCCGTGAAAAGATATTTTCCGATAATCGTACTCGTTTTTGCATCGAAACGCCACACAAGACACCACCATTGTTTTTTTATGTTCAAATTTCAAATATAGTTCAAATCAAAGCTATTGCCGAAGCAATCAATAAATTACACCAACGCAAAATGCTGCTTTTTAAACCACACACGAGGAAGGAAACGAAACTAATAGCACAGTAGAACACAAAAAATGTATATTTTAACTAATATTGTACGTATTTAACAAAAAGAATCCCCAAACTAATTAATTTAAATTCGAAAAAAAAATCGAAAATAGAGCTCCGCTGAAACAAGAATAACTTCGAGGTTTTTGGATGGGAAATTTTCATTTTTGAGATTTTTCAAGATGTAAGATTGATGTATCCACTTTAAAAATCGAAATCGCGATCCATGATACAGGGGGTGAAAAAATCGCTTTCAAAGTTAGGGATGACAAAATCGTGAAGAATCAATTTTTTCAAATTAGAACCCCATTTCTTTATGGCAGATATTGAATCTACGTTGAAAAATAATGTGAGTGCATCACACCCTTGCCCTAAAGTGGATATTAACTCAGAAAATATCCATTTTAGGGCAAGGGTGTGATGCATACACTCACATTATTTTTTAACGTAGATTCCATATCTGCCATAAAAAAATGGGGTTCTAATTTGAAAAAATTGATTTTTCACGATTTTGTCATCCCTAACTTTGAAAGCGATATTTTCACCCCCTGTATCATGAATCGCGATTTCGATTTTTAAAGTGGATACATCAATCTTACATCTTGAAAAATCTCAAAAATGAAAATTTTCCATCCAAAAACCTCGAAGTTATTCTTGTTTCAGCGGAGCTCTATTTTCGATTTTTTTTTCGAATTTTCCCACTCAGAGAGAATTTTCCAACCAAAACTGAAAAATGTTACATCAAAATAACTTGAAATTTTCTAAGGAATCTATTTCTGCAATAAGAAAATGGTGTTCTAATTTGAAAAACGGAAGTTGACGTCATTTCCGGAAAAACCGGAGTTGCTCATGCCTTGAAAATATTTTAGATTTCATCAGCATCGTGAAATACTTAAGTGCTGAATTTCATGAAAATACGTTCAGTAGTTTCCCGTATAAATATGGGTGAGGTTCCTCGTGAAAGACCCTGTAGAGTTCAGTGGGACTATATGATAAAGTTGTGCATCAAACTATGGGTGTTCGAGGACGCTGATTTCAAATCCAATTATTGTTTGTAAATTATTGATATTAATTGTCATGAGTATCTCTGAACATAATATTTACCTTAATGATTTGAATGTGAAATAATCATTCAACTTCACGGTTTTTGATAATCGAATTCTAGAAAATAATCACAACCATGCACTAATATGAGAAAGGATTTCTTAGGTAACGTTTAATCCGCATCCAAGAATTGCCAACATGAAATTACTCGCTCTTATCGACGACGAGAGAAAACCGCCAAGATGTGGTTATATCTTCCCATTCAACGACTTTAATTCCCAGCAGGTACCCGGAAGATACAGGCGAACTCAGCCGGATATTAGACAGAAGTAATTTGATAAAAAACTTCTTTGTCTGTGTCCTAACTTCGCAATGTTCCCTCGGAAAATGTTTCTAGCGAATGGGGGTGATGTTCCAGTGGTAATCTGAATGAATGAGAGTTGATTCGACTTGAGCTCCGATTTTTTCCAAATTCATGGTTTGTGAAACAGGCACTTCCAAAATCAACATTCCGTTTTAGAGGTATCGCAGTCGAAGTTGAACAACTAAATATGAGACCACAAAACCCAATGAATGTGAAAGAGGAGGCTCCCTTCGTTAATGCATGGGTGCCTGCCATCTTCCAGAAATCATTGTTAAGACTACGAATATGAATATTCAAGGAAAGTGATTTCTACACGAGATTCCCAAAGATATTTCGAATGTTATCTCTATCAAATTTTAAGGCTTTTCACCTTATACAGGGTGGCCAAGAGATTGACGTAAAAAAAAACAGGTCCCTCGTGTCATGGGCTATTCGAATCACCCCCATGTATGTTATGCGATTTTTCACGGTTGTCGGGTTATGAATTTTTCATGAACTTGATGAGAATTTTCGATTTGGCCATCTTAAAAAAGATTTAAAAAAAAGTACAAGACTTCTCTGTGAAATTCTTTTGTAACTTAATCTCCATGAATTGTACTTTTATACATAAAATACCCAGATTCGTAACTTTGATAAAAATTATGGAAATGTTGGTCTCAAGTGAAAAAGTTACGTGAAGTGGTGTATGATATGAATTTTCGAATCAAAATCAAAAATGTAAAAAGGCTAATTCGCGGTTTCTTAGTATGCTTTAAAACTGCGATCAACAGTCAGCTTTTAGAATTATTGATAAAAAATGGTACTTAACACCCTACTTTTGCTAGAATTAACCTTCAAAGTCATCGAAGAACGAGTCATTTACTACAAAATTATTTTTTGCCATTTTAAAATTCTTCTGATCAACTTATAATAGAAAATGCTGAAAATTAATTAAAACTAGCTTTAGATGTTGGTCAAGAAGAGTTCTAGATAAAAAAAAGGTATGGCAATAAATCACACATCATAATGTAAATAAAAAGAAATTTATTTATAAAATTTACAGTATATTTTCAAAGTGGCCACCTCCAGCCTCAATACACATTCTACACCTTCTTAGAAAATTTTCTTCTAATCGCATAAAACCTGCTCTGTTCTTTCCTAGGACACGTTCGGCTTCTCTTAAATTAACCAAACGAAAAAATCGATGGGATTAAGGTCTTTTCTTGACCAACATCTAAAGCTAATTTTCATTAGTTTTCAGCATAACTTGATCAGAAAAATCTTAAAATGGCAAAAAATAATTTTGTAGAAAATGTCTTGTTCTTTGATTTTTTCCACCTCGATGACTAATTCTAGCAAAAGTAGAGTATTAAGTACCAATTTTTATCAATGATTCGAAAAGCTGACTGTTGAGCGCAGTTTTTAAGCATACTAAGAAACCGTGAATTAGCCTTTTCACATTTTTTATTCTGATTCGAAATTTCAGATCATAATCCAATTCACGGAACTTTTTCACTTGAGACCAACATTTCCATAATTTCTATCAAAGTAACGAATCTGGGTTATTTTATGTATGAAAGTAAAATTCATGGAGATTAAGTTACAGAAAAATTTCACAGAGAAGTCTTGTACTTTTTTGTCAAGTCGAAAATTTCTGAATGTTCATAAAGAAATTCATAACTCGAAAACCGTGAAAAATCGCATAACATACATGGGGGTGATTCGAATAGCCCATGACACGAGGGACCTGTTTTTTTCTTTTTGACGTCAATCTCTTGGCCACCCTGTATAGGCGAAGACAAGGTTTCTCAGTGAACAAATCAATCTCAGAAGAATCATATATCAATCCAGTAGGAGTGAGGAGGTGATAAAGAAGGAGAAATCAACAGGATTCCATAATGTAGATTCGAGAAGAATCACCACTTATCAAATTTCGCTCCATCCTCTCGAAAATACACCCAGAAAAGGGAAAAATGCTGACTCCGAAGACCAATTTATTTCGACAGCATCAAACCTACGAGTTTGGCAAATTGTACGTGAACACAATGCATAATCTTTCACGAATCGTATTTCCTAACGTGAATTCTTTTTTGTATTACGTTCTGTGGGTATAAATCTTGTGTGCTGCAGGAGAGATTGGTCGGGGAAATATTTTCTTGGGGCTGCGGGTAGAATTTGGGGCTTTTTCAGGCCATTAATTGATATAGTGTGGGATACAAGTTTTCAATTACATAATAATTTGAACTGAATAGAACGCCAATAATTAATTGAGGAAATATAACAGTTTCTGCGTTTATTCAATTCATTGAAAAATTGGATGCAGTTGTATCATTACATAGTATAAAACCAAGTCGCTTTCGCTGTCTGTCCCTATGTATGCTTTAATCTTCAAAACTACCCAACGCTTTTCTTGAATAGATAAAGTGATTCAAGAGGAAGGTTTATATGTATGATACATGCATAATATTGTAGGGGAACACTCATGAATTGACAGGTTTCTAAGGTGATGTCGTAAATTAACAGATTTTTTGCGCTTACATTGCAAACGCTGATTGAACCCCACGAGATAAATCGAAATAATGTACTCGGTATTGTACCCCTAAAAAACTAAAAAGTCCGCGATGGTATATATCAATCTCCTAAGGATAACCCACAATAACTATTTTTTATCCTTTACATTTTACGGGAAAAAATGGCTTATTCAGGAAGTTATTTTAAGTAATACAGCATTAATCCTTATCCAATTAAGTCCATTCAATATACAGGGTGTCTCAGAAGTACCGCACTTCCTTCAGGGGATCGAAAGTGAAAAATATTCTAAGCCTAAATATCCATGTTTGAAATTTTTTGATAACGTAGTTAAGTAGTTATTAATTAATGAAAGTGACCAATCAGGAGCGCCCGACAGAAGAATAAGTAGGCAGTGGGGACGCGAGAGCGAGACACTAGTCTCTGTTTACTGCGTGAAAAGCCGGCCGCAGCTCTAGCGTCTCTCTCTCGCGTCCCCACTGCCTACTTATTCTTCTGTCGGGCGCTACTGATTGGTCACTTTCATTAATTAATAACTACTTAACTACGTTATCAAAAAATTTCAAACATGGATATTTGGGCTTAGAATATTTTTCACTTTCGATCCCCTGAAGGAAGTGCGGTACTTCTGAGACACCCTGTAGATCAAAATGGCCCCTTACAGCATGTAATTTAAATAAATATTTCCGAAGATATTACAGATTTAAAATGTAGGGACAAAGCGGTGCGGCGCCGGCACTACCGTTGTTTATAAGGATTGCATTGCATCCGTGCGGATCGCTAGTCAAATATGAAGAAATGTACAAATGTCAATCTTTTAAATATTATATGTTTTAACTTCATCTGTTCGTAAACTGTTAATGTTTGAGATTGAATTCCCGGAAGATTGTTATTTGTGCTGAGAAGATGATTGAGCCTAACATGTGTTTTGTGAAATGGTTGTGAAAATTGTTTATTGTGTTGTGTGATTGTTTTAATTGCTGTGTGACTGTTAATTGCGTCTTTCAAGAGTATAAGACTTCTGTTATTTCCGAGTAGTCTTATGGTATTTTCCTTGGTCATAAAATGAAAGATAGCTCCAAGATCTTTTCGTCGAATTCCCCAACAATGTTTAATGTTCAAAGAATGGCTGGTGAACAAGAATTCCGATCTCATTTCCTTCCTTCCAAGGATTCCCATGAATAGAAATAATCCTCATATATCTGAGAGGATAAGATCCGTATTGACCTCGAGCAATACTAAATTTTAAATGCGCTGTAGCGTTGCTGTTATATTGGAATACGATCGGAAGGACTTTTCGATAGAGGCGCTTGTTATGCGGTTCGATCTAGCGTGCCAAATCTCGTGATAAAAGGATTACTTATACTTCTTCAGACGCTGAACCAGAATTAGGAACATTTCACGAATAATATCTAGACCGAGAAATAGACGAGAATATCGATACCTATGGACAGAAGGAGAGGATTAGGTATCGAATGAAATGTTGGTCTGATGGAAACGTTTTTAGAACTATTATAACTGAATATTATACAATTTCTACCTGATTCCTGCTCTGTTGTGAAATATCATGAACTTCAGGATGATGTGTTTGAGTTCAGACAGCTGACAAATTTTACGTTCCATGAATCTGTAACAGCCCTTCGAAGTAATTTTTTAAGGACCTGTAGATGTGTAGTTTCGATCACTGCCATAAGGAGACGGTTGCGTTTCTCGAAAGGACAAGAAGACCTTGAAGAGTGCCTCGGCTATCACCTGGACATAGAGCCACCTGACGACAATGAACACCACCAACGGATTTGGGGATGATTTCACTCCTCAGGGTGATAATGCCCCACCACAACGAATACGAAAGGTTCAAAACACTCTTCGAGGGAACAATATCCAGAGAATAAATCGGCCAGCAAATCCACCGGACATGAATCCAATTGAGCAAGTATGGGATAACTTAGAGAGAGCAATATCCAATCGCTAAATCAAATGAAATGGAACAATCAATCAATCAAATGAAACAATATGCCTGAAAATTTCATGAAATAGGTACTTGATTCGTAGTATGCCAGGAGTATTGGGCAGTTGTTTAAAGAAGAGGTGTTTATACGGACTATTGAATGTGGATTCAGTTGTGAAATGACTATTATTAATCAAAAATAAATAATCGATGAATTTAGATATACAGGGTGATTTTTTTAAGTGTTTCATGAGAAGTTTTCGGGGAAGGAATTGCGTTACGAATTCAAAATTTTTGTTTGTTTTAGAGTACATGAACTCAATTTGTAGAATATTTTCGAGCGGAATCTTTTTCTACCGGAAACAGATGTGAACTTCGTTATTTCAAATGTAACACCCTGTATATTTATACATATTTGAATTCTTCGTTTAATTCTGCAATGACTCGATGCATGATATGCGCAACCACATCAAGCGATTGTTGAATTATTACCTGATTCTCAAATTTTTTGACAGAAAGATTGTCACAAATTAGTGTTTATATCTTCAAAATCTCTCATTGTTAGGAAGTTTTTTTGAAACAGTAAAACAAAAGAAAGTACGCTGATACTGCTTCTTGTATAAATTATGAGGAAATATTATACAGGATGCCTGAAACTGGGCTTCAAAGTGGGCCTCAATAAAACTATGAAATCTCATTTTTTTCAAATGGGAACCATATAATTTTATAATTCTGATAGATTGCTCGTCAAAAACTAGTTGAAGTGTGCCAAACATTTCATATCTTTAAAATGAGTAGTTTCGCCGTTATCGAATAAAATTCGAATTTCACGACTAAAGCCAGGTTTCTTAGTCTAAACATCAGGTTTATCAGGATAATTTTCAAGTAGGTTATGTCAATAGTAAGAATCTGTCAGTTTTGAACAAGAATTTGTTCATTTAGTCATCATTCATTATCTGCTCTGTTTATTTGTCACATTTGCAACAAATAAAAAACAGACTTTTGATATATCATGTGTACCTTATTATTATTATTGCTTGTTTTGCATAGTGCTTGATCATTGAAAATGAGTAACAATGACCATTCCTAACATAGCCCACTTTGAAATAGACGAGCATACCACTGAATTTGACAGATGGGACAAACCTGGCTTTATTCGTGAAATTCTGTCGAAAAATTTGAAAATCAGGCAATAACAATCTCTTGATGTGGTTGCGCATATCATAAATCAAATCAATGGAACCGGAAGTAGATTCCCCTTGAAAATATTTTACAAATTGAGTTCATGTACGTTAAAACAAAAATACAAAATTTTGAATTTCTATCGCGATTCCTTCCTCGAAAACATCTGATGAAACACTTAAAAAAATAACCCTGTATTCTCCCCTTTCCTATTTTGTCTCATCCTGCATGAAGCCAATAATGACAAACAAAGATTTTTCATTCCATATATTGCAGCATAAATAGGGGAAATATTCATCTCATCTCCAGACCACAGATTCAGTGTAATGAATATGCCAAGGAATACCATGCCTGTTTCATTGAGATTCCAAATTTTATATCACTATATTTTCAGCATTAAGGTCGCCGTTTGAAGCGCCAAGGACATGTCAACCGAAACCGATAGAGGCGCCACCGTACATTTTACGGAATATTTCCATAGAACTAACATTATCACTATGAGTTCTATGAATATCTCTCTAATTATGAATGAAATGTACAATGGCGCTCTCTATCCGAAACTCGCTGAACTATGAAATTAGTGAAAATGTGGGTAAAGCAGGAACTTTTTCCCGCGAGAATTTGAATTTGGCCATTCTCTGCCAATTCCGTATTTCAAGTTGTTTTTCTGAATGAAATTATCTGTAGATTCACTTTTAATCGGAAGTTTAACTATTTTCATGGGTCTTTCGTTTGAAATAAAACAGAAGCATGAGTTGGCTCATTTTCTTCTATTTTTCAAAGAAAAAAAATGAACTGTTGAAATGCATTTAATCTCAATTATCTCATTAAGAACTCCAATCCTTTCTGAGTTCACCCACAAAATTTCAGTTCTCAAAGTGAAACCATTTTCAAATGCAACTTGAAATGAAAACACACTACATTGAACGCCCACCTTAAATACAATACAGGGTCTTTCACGAGGAACCTCACCCATATTTATACGGGAAACTACTGAACGTATTTTCATGAAATTCAGCACTTATAAGTATTTCACGATGCTGATGAAATCTAAAATATTTTCAAGGCATGAGCACCTCCGGTTTTTCCGGAAATGACGTCAACTTCCGTTTTTCAAATTAGAACACCATTTTTTTATTGCAGAAATAGATTCCTTAGAAAATTTCAAGTTATTTTGATGTAACATTTTTCAGTTTTGGTTGGAAAATTCTCTCTACACCCTTGCCCTAATTAGGGCAAGGGTGTGATGCATACACTCACATTATTTTTTAACGTAGATTCAATATCTGCCATAAAAAAATGGGGTTCTAATTTGAAAAAATTGATTTTTCACGATTTTGTCATCCCTAATTTCGAAAGCGATTTTTTCACCCCCTGTATCATGAATCGCGATTTCGATTTTTAAAGTGGATACATCAATCTTACATCTTGAAAAATCCCAAAAATGAAAATTTTCCATCCAAAAACCTCGAAGTTATTCTTGTTTCAGCGGAGCTCTATTTTCGATATTTTTTTCGAATTTTCCCGCTCAGAGAGAATTTTCCAACCAAAACTGAAAAATGTTACATCAAAATAACTTGAAATTTTCTAAGGAATCTATTTCTGCAATAAAAAAATGGTGTTCTAATTTGAAAAACGGAAGTTGACGTCATTTCCGGAAAAACCGGAGGTGCTCATGCCTTGAAAATATTTTAGATTTCATCAGCATCGTGAAATACTTATAAGTGCTGAATTTCATGAAAATACGTTCAGTAGTTTCCCGTATAAATATGGGTGAGGTTCCTCGTGAAAGACCCTGTATAAGTTCGTATTACAATAAGTCAAGAGCTCGGTTGCTATTTGACGCAAAAAGGTGAATGCGCTGGGCGTGATATTATACAGGGTATCTCAAGAGGTAAGATGTTCAGGACATATGTTCATATGAAGTTCTTTTTTCAAAATGGGCCTAAGAATCACCCACATAAATATCGACATTCAATTGAAAAACACCCTGTATATATTCTGCAACATGCCTGATAAAATTTCAGTAATTCCTGTGACCAATTTAGGATTGAGGTTCATTTCGATGATGACATCGTTGAAGGCATTAGTTTTCTTACACATTCCCCTATAATTGTCAGTTGATCTATGTGAAATCACGTTGGGACCAAGACATACGAATTGCTGGAAAAAATATCAGTACCCTGAACCCGTCACAAACATTCCTCTTTTTATTTCAAACACGACATCCTTTCACATAGACAATCCTCATTCTGGGCTCCCCCACGCGAAAGTTCAACAGCGTTTATTCCTGTTTACATAAAACAAAAAGTTCGTTCGCTTCCCACCAATTCCCGGGCAGATTTTAGGAGTGCCACCAACAAAGTCTCATCATTGCGTAGGTTTCCCCCGACGAGATTATATTACCCAAAAATATACGCTGGAACCTGTTGCCACATCGGAGCCCATCGAGTGGAAATCTCGAGTCAGGAGCTTGTGTTCGTAGAAGAATTACGGAACGCAATGGGGTGGCTGGAAAATAAGGGTGTGAGAGAACGATATAGGTTTTCAGATATTCGAAAGTATTTAGCGTCTTTTGTTCAAATAAGTACATTCTCAGTTAGTCAGTCGAGTTCTCGTCATATCGCAGGAGTACTATCCTTAGTGACTCAGTAAGAAAAAACCCAATAATAATGGGTTGATCATAACAATTTTAGGAAGATCCCAATTTTGGAAAATTGTGAAAAAATAATAATATGTGGGGACAACGAGACTAGACTCCTAGGCCATATATCGACCAGAAGTACCATTGTTTCATTTTTGTCTTTGTGGTATATTCCATAGTTTCACCTTTGAGTTTAAATATAATATGTAAGAAACAATGGCTTTGCGCGAGTATTTAGGTCAATCAGTTCAATGAATGTATGAATGTGGAAATCGACGGAGTCGACACAATTTATTCTTTATCCATTAATTGTACCTAAGACCTTGTGAAAACAGTATCATACAAATTTTAACATTGTGAATAATAACATTGAATGTTGTTTCTTTGATTTACAGGTAAGATCAACATTCTTGTATGTAATTGTATTTTTGTATAAAATAACAAATTCTTTGATTTACAGAGAAACAATTTTTGTATCATTCTGACCCACAGAAGGAACTTGGTGAATCCAAAATCAATCTAATAAAACATTATACAGGGTCCCCTTGCAAGGGTTTGATGCATACACTCACATTATTTTTTAACGTAGATTCAATATCTGCCATAAAAAAATGGGGTTCTAATTTGAAAAAATTGATTTTTTACGATTTTGTCATCCCTAACTTTGAAAGCGATTTTTTCACCCCCTGTATCATGAATCGCGATTTAGATTTTCAAAGTGGATACATCAATCTTACATCTTGAAAAATCCCAAAAATGAAAATTTTCCATCCAAAAACCTCGAAGTTATTCTTGTTTCAGCGGAGCTCTATTTTCGATTTTTTTTTCTAATTTTCCCGCTCAGAGAGAATTTTCCAACCAAAACTGAAAAATGTTACATCAAAATAACTTGAAATTTTCTAAGGAATCTATTTCTGCAATAAAAAATGGTGTTCTAATTTGAAAAACGGAAGTTGACGTCATTTCCGGAAAAACCGGAGGTGCTCATGCCTTGAAAAAATTTTAGATTTCATCAGCATCGTGAAATACTTATAAGTGCTGAATTTAATGAAAAGACGTTCAGTAGTTTCCCGTATAAATATGGGTGAGGTTCCTCGTGAAAGACCCTGTATATACCAAGGGGAGCAAGATCATTGAACGAATTGAATCCGATTTTAGTTTCACTTCCTTCTCCCGTTCAAAGTGGCGCAGTTGTGTTTCAGATAATCGAAATTTTTTACCCTCACATCTGGCGGTGAGTAGCGGAACTATAAAGTACTATTTCCTAAGCAGGCTGGGCACGAATACATGATTTTGTTATTATTGTAATTCAAACAATCTACTTGATCTCCTTTCACGATGTTTTCAACGAAGATATATTTGGACGAATCCGACCCTGCCTATGATTCGTAGTGGTAGTACCTACTAGAGGGAAATAAATATCCTACAGTTTTCTGTGAACGAATTGCTAACAAAATGGACCAGAATGTCCAAGCAGATTATAGGGCCTTCGGTAGCTACCATATGCCGCCACTTTACAGCCAAAAATTTCAGCTTCAATTCGGTCAAGGGCGTCGTTCCTCTAGGTATATTTATAAACAATGGTTTCACTCATGCTCAGGCCCGGATTTACGATTTTTTCTGACCGGGGCAAAATTTCATGATGGCGCTCCCCACAAGGTTGGATATGAAAATTGAAAGCTTTGAAAATGTATTTATACAGGGTGATTTTTTTAGTTTTTCATGGGATATTTGAATTCTTCGTTCAATTCTGCACTGAGTTGGTGTATGATATGCTCAACTACTTCAAGCAATTGTTGAGATTGTCCAATTTGTTGACAGAAAGAGTGTGACAAATTAGTGTTTTTATCTGCATGATCCCTCATTGTGAGAATTTCTTTTTGTAACAGTGAAACAAAATACAGTACGCTTATACTCCTTCTTGTATAAATTATAAGGAATTATTGTACAGGGGGCCTGGAACAGGGCTTCAAAGTGAGCATCAATAAAACTATGAGATTCTTTTTCTTCGAATGGTAACCATGTAATTTTGTGATTCCGATCTATTGCTCGTCAAAAACTAGTTAGAGTGTGCAGAACATTCCATGTCTTCAAAATCGGTAGTTTTGCCGTTATCGAATAAAATTAGAATTTCACGAATAAAGACAGCTTTGCCTCTGTCAAATTCATCGATACGCTTTTTTTGAGTGGGAGTGGGCTATGTTAGGAATTGTCATTCTTACTCATTTGTATTGATCAAGCACCATGTGAAAGATTCAATAATGATTAGGTACACTAGAGTGATATATCAAGTCAGTTCTTTATTTGCGGCGAATGTGACAAATGAACAAAGCAGATAATGAATGATGACTACATAAAAAAATCTCAGTTTGAAACTTTTACAACAATTTCCTTAATTTCAAAGATTTTTGTTATTGTTTATCATGTTTCTATTTTACAGTTTCCATTTTAACACTAGGAAATTTTTTTTCGTGAAAATAAAAAATTTCAACCTCTCGTTGCTTTTGGCGCCCCTGGCTATCCCTGCTTGCCTAGATCCAGGCCTACAGTCATGCTTTTCCTTAGTTTCAGGTGTTTGATATAATCAATCCATTTCCTCTTCAAGAGCTCTATTCATTGGCCCTTTCTATTCGGTTCAAAAAATGTTAGATCATGTTTGGAAAACCTTCCAAGTGAGCCTCAATATATAATGTGTCTTCAGTTCGAATTTCTTCTATGCTCAAACAGGCGAGGCATGCATAAATTATGAACTCGCCGAACTAAATAGAAACGAGAAAAAGAAACACGAAACTGAAAATATTATCTGAAGAGAAACCGTAGGGAAATTTTGAAAGGAATGCTTTGGGAGCTTTACAGCAAAGTCCCAGATGAACAAGGGTAGGGACACTTTTTATTAAATCAGTATGGTACACTCGCCGAAAGGGATTTGGGATGTTTTCATTCCACGCTTTTCAGTGGAGTGAAAGATTTTCATTCCATACGCAGGTCGAATATGAAATCAGCTCGATTATTTCTTCGTTCATCCAAAGGTTGAATCTTAAAGAATTATGTTTTCTTCAACCTTGAAAATGATTATAATCAAAGATCCAGGTCATGTTGGGTTCATTCAAATTGATATCGATTAATTCAGGAGCTTCTGTAAATTGATCTATCCAATTCAGTGTGTGTTAGTGAGTGTGTGAGTGCATGGGAGGGAGTGTGAGTGTGTGGGTGAGTAAGTGAGAGTATGTGTGTATGTGTATGGGTGATTAAGTGAGAGTATGTGTGTGTATAAGTGAGTGATTCGGTTGTTTTTCAACAGGTCGTTGCTCGTGGCTTCATCTAATTCAGGTCGACATGGTAATCATTGACCTACAGCGCCCACTGTTGACTATGATGGCCTGGTCGTACGTCGTTCTCAAATAAATATGGACCGATGACGCCGCCAGCCTCAAATCCAGACCAAACAGGTACGTCTTCGAGGTGAATTGGAAGCTCTTGGATTTCATGAGTAGTGGTATCGTTCCAAATTCGACAATTTTTGGTGTTGACGAACCAGTTACGTCATTTGCACCTGTTGTTGTTTGTTCATAGAGTATATGGTCACTATCAACTGATGTCAACATCGGTAAAACCTTTTGTGTTTCTGAAATCGAGGTCTAAATGGAAGAATAGTGATGAGCAGATTTCGAAGGGCCATTTCTATCCCTTCTTTTCCATTAAATATTCGTTTGATCCCAACTTTGAACAACGGATGAAGCAAACAGCGTTCAAATGATTAAGATTCCCGTTTCAATTCCGCAAACAACGAAATACCGAAACTTGTCCACCCCAGGATATTCCGTCTTTCGGAATTATGACCCAGAAACGAAAAAATAAATTTCCACTACCAAAGCTTATGAATAAAACGGGTGTGATTTGAATGCATAATTTTCAATTATGTGACTACTGCATACCGTGGCGACGTCTTTTCTTTCCACCTTTCCTCGAATGTTTATTCATTGCTAAAACGGGATTCCGGTCTCCGAAGAGGACTTTCTGCTATTTTCGTGCTTGAAACGTTCTCATTTTATTTTAGGTATCTCGACATTATCATGCATTATCCCATCTTTAAACTCGACTTTTTCCATTCAGGATGAAAGGCCCTCTTTTATATTGAGAGAGCAATGAGACAGGGATTTACATTCAAGTCGAAATTAAAATATCTCCATTGTGCGAGTTTCGGATCTCGGTATGGGACTAGATACGGAAAAAAAACTGTCGGAATTCAAGGCTTCTTGGAATTGGAATGCTCTGTTCGCCTTGACATCTGGGTACTTTGCATTGGCGATTATCCTTGTTATGTTTTCAGCTTTCTCCTTGATGTTGATGATGGAATTGCGATCTACAAGGCGATACATTCAATCATGCTCTCACATTTGATGAACTCCATCTCGCTAGATAAGAGCGCAGTAATAGGCAGCTATTACATGTCTCATGATATGATGAAAGTTTTTGTTCCTTCTGTGTCAATTTTAACTGGAATTTTTCTTTTCATTTTGATTTTGTTGGAGATTCTATGGTAATTCTGTTTTATGTTCCAAACAATGTATGAAGGTTTTATTCGAAAGGTGGCTTCAAGTATGGTTCCTATTCAGTGTGTGAATTCAGATCATTAGAAAACCTACATGTTTGAGCCAGATTTATACAGAATGAGTTTTCGACTTGACTAATATTTCAACTGTAGATTCTTGAGGCAAAAAAACCTTTTTTTCATTTTCCATTTTTCGAATTCGTCTATGTTGAAAAAATATAACCATTTGAGGAAAATAGGCCGAATGCGTGCATGATACGATTTTCTGCAACGACCTCAACGTTCATATTTCCCGATTGAAATTAAAGTGATACAGCTAGTGAATACAAGTTTTAACCTTTTTTGAATAAGAATGTTAAAAACACTATAGTTCTCAACAAGAATACCTACCTAGATTTGTCCGATTATATCTGCAATTGAGAAGCTATATTTCTCCGATCAAAATGAGTTCCTTCTTAGGTTTTTCTGAAGATTAGTTTGTAAAATCTACACGCAAAAAAGACTGTGCTAACGGCAATAGTAGATATTTTATTGACATCGTTTCAGTTGGCCCAATAAAACTTCTTCTTATATCAATAAATTATTTTTGGAGAAATTAAATTCAGATAATTCATTGAATAATACGGCTGTCATTCAATTATAGTCAGAATAATATTGAAATAAGGAAGAACTGCATATTCGTTAAATAAGACTTCTATTTGAATGAATCGATCAGAATAATATTGAAATAAAAAAGAACTATATTTGCTTTGAATACAATCTATATTTGAATGAAGTGATTCATTTAATTCAATAGCTAAAAAATAGTAACGGAACAATAACTAGATTTATTCCATGATTGATTCAAAAATAGTAAATAAAGCTACGAAGACGACTGCATCAAGACAAGACGCGACAGGATTTTGATTTAGTATTTAGTTGCGTGGTGCGTGTGTGTGTTACTGCGAAGAAAGAGTTTGAAAATGGAAGAGCTATTAAATAAGTGGGGAATGGAATCTTTAGTTCCACATTTTCAGGGTAAGTAAGTACCTTCATATTCATATAAAAATGTCTCAAAGCCTTCCGTTTTATTGTGAACGTGTGCCATAAACGAAAGACAATCTAATAATGGTACTTATTTTACCGATAGTTGCTAGGATGTTAGTTATTTCACTATTTCAACCCCTTAAGTTAAAACTTGGTGAACCATCGCTTTCGAAGGAGCGACATCCAATTTCAAGATTAAATTGAACCAAATCTTAGTGGCTGCTTTTGATATACCTGGGCCTGTTTCATAAAACAAGTTATAAGTTAACAGGCAAATATTCTACGAGTTATAAGTTTTTTGTTCAATATCCGCTCCATAAAAATAACTAACTGAGAACTAAGGTAACAATACCGATTAAATTAATTCGTAAAATTGTAATCCAACTAAAAGTGGGAGCAGTATTTGGTGAAATTCACTTGTTTTCAATGTGCATTACAAGTACTTTTACTTGTAAAATTGTAACTTGTTATTTTATGAAACTGGGTATTGATCATAATTAGTTCATGTCCCACAGTTATCCACTACTTACAGAGTTTGATGTTAGTAAAAATTTTATCAAGTCTCTAACATTCATTCTATTTTCAAACAAGGTTTTGATTATGTAGTTTTTTGGGGTTTAGAAAATCGAAAAGAAAAATATCCCTTAGATCCCTATTTAATATTGTCGCTTATTATCACAGTACCATAACTATGTTCAAATTAGAGGAAATAAGTTATTGTTTTGTTATGAATATAAGTATGTTACTGTTTACTTATTGTAATTATGTTCTTGAGACAACATTTATGATTTTGTTGATAAAATAATAAACAAATGTAAAACATTCAAAATAGTTTTATTTGATACATATTACATATTATCATTCAATAAATAAATTAAAGAGTTAAATTAACAATAATAAACTTTCAATTCAAATATAGTAAAATACAGGGTCTTTCACGAGGAACCTCACCCATATTTATACGGGAAACTACTGAACGTATTTTCATGAAATTCAGCACTTATGAGCATTTCACGATGCTGATGAAATCTAAAATATTTTCAAGGCATGAGCACCTCCGGTTTTTCCGGAAATGACGTCAACTTCCGTTTTTCAAATTAGAAGACCTGTTTTTTATTGCAGAAATAGATTCCTTAGAAAATTTCAAGTTATTTTGATGTAACATTTTTCAGTTTTGGTTGGAAAATTCTCTCTGAGCGGGAAAATTCGAAAAAAAAATCGAAAATAGAGCTCCGCTGAAACAAGAATAACTTCGAGGTTTTTGGATGGAAAATTTTCATTTTTTGGATTTTTCAAGATGTAAGATTGATGTATCCACTTTAAAAATCGAAATCGCAATTTATGATACAGGGGGTGAAAAAATCGCTTTCAAAGTTAGGGATGACAAAATCGTGAAAAATCAATTTTTTCAAATTAGAACCCCATTTTTTTTATGGCAGATATTGAATCTACGTTAAAAAATGATGTGAGTGTATGGATCACACCCTTGCTCTAAAATGGATATTTTCTGAGTTAATATCCACTTTAGGGCAAGGGTGTGATGCATACACTCACATTATTTTCTAACGTAGATTCAATATCTGCCATAAAAAAATGGGGTTCTAATTTGAAAAACGGAAGTTGACGTCATTTCCGGAAAAACCGGAGGTGCTCATGCCTTGAAAATATTTCAGATTTCATCAGCATCGTGAAATACTTATAAGTGCTGAATTTCATGAAAATACGTTCAGTAGTTTCCCGTATAAATATGGGTGAGGTTCCTCGTGAAAGACCCTGTATTTCTAATAACTGCATCATATTGATTCAATTGATGTAGTTTCTTTCTCCAATATGAAGTTTATTTGAATCAAAATCAAGCATTCATTCTTTTTATAGTAAACTACCTTTCAAGAAATTACATCTTGTTTCAGTTTTAATATATCCTACATTTAAAACAATCCAAATGTATAGTTATTCAATAATATATTTATTTTCCTGAAATATTATAGTTAGTTGATAGAAAAAAAGTTGGGTTTGTTTTAATTGTATTCTTTCATTGAAACTAACCAACGCTTTTCTTGTCCCAATTATAGCATTTCATTGAATACTTTTACTGCTTAGATAAAATCAATGAGACCTATAATTGAATCAAAAATAGGCAGTATTGGCATAGGAAGAACAAGATGAGCATTGAATTAAATATAGTAATCATTCAGGAATAGGGAATACAGTATATCATTGATTCAATGGTTATGCCATTGTTTCTACTAACAGTGTTTTTTGTGTGTAATAACTCGTCCATATTTTCCTCGATATCACAAAAAATCTCATAAAGAAGGTCTTTCAATCAATTTATTAGAGTTCATTATTAATCAACCTAATTCAACCCCTTCTGTATCCATTTGTGGATATTCCACAGGAAGTTTTATGGGCATACTGCCAGCTTCACCAATACCGCTGAAACTACGCAAGACACACCGTAAGATCTATGAATCGACCCATCCGTAGCCTATGTAATCAAAGATCAAAGAGATAATTTTTGTACGTAATATCAAGTCTGTGAACGACGCATGCGTATAGCGACCACCGGCGCGATCACCAAAAAAATGGAGGAAATAGAGCTATGTTTTTATAAAAGGGGAAAGTGATTACATATTTCAGTTTTTTTCGATCTCGTGATCATTATATGGAACACAGAATATTTAGTGCTAAGTATCATTCTATTTTTCAATATTTTCAACTTAATACGTGGTTTGAATCGACAGTCATTTTACATATATCTGAATTTTGTATTTCATTTACATTTATTTTCAATATGGAACGGTAACAATCAATTTTCAATAGAAACTGTGCCTATTGAATGTATAAATTCATTTTCCTTGGTGTTCAATTTCATCTTCCACATTTGTTGGATTTATTATTACATATCTCTACATCGAACGTTTTTCTTCTTTTAGATTCTAGTCACGACAAAGTTGGTTAGCAGTCTGACAACATTGTTAACTTGTTTAGAGACCAGAAGCGTAATGATATTCGATCCATTTATGATTTTTTCATCAAATTTCATCGAAAAATGTTTTATCGTTTAATTTTTTAAAATGATGAATTCTCTCGAAAATATGAACCGTTCATCTTTTCCAAGTGGTTCAAAGTTTTTTTGCGTGGATTTATGAGTCGGGTAGGCATTAACTTTTATTTCAGAGGGATTATTGAATAAGTTCTGACTGAGGAATATGCACCCAGAATAGAATGAACAATCTACCAAAATTCAGTTCATTTGAAATAACGGTTCCGAAGATATGAACAGAAAAGTGATTTTCTCATCGATTTTCGACACCCTGTATCTTTTAACCGAAACCGAATTTTGAAAAATGGTATGAATAAAAGTGTTGCGTTTGGTGAGAGGAATCTGCAGTTAAAATATGTATACAGGGTTGGGATAAAGTTTGGCACCAAATTAATATCTTTAAA
Source organism: Adalia bipunctata (assembly GCA_910592335.1). NCBI lineage: Eukaryota > Metazoa > Arthropoda > Insecta > Coleoptera > Coccinellidae > Adalia > Adalia bipunctata. The sequence goes on from OU342955.1 coordinate 20,163,647, forward strand.
ACGAAACGGGCGATATTTTTGAAATTTGGCAGCTGAGTGTAATGGACCACAATGCATGTGATGAGCATATTTTCATTAATGAGATACTTCCGGTTTAACCGGAAATGACAAAAAAAAATTATTTAAATGGGACACCCTGTATATTTCTGCAGATTCTGAAAGAGCACTTTATTTCGGATCTGTCCATACCGGGTTCCATGTAAAAATTCTCTGTAAAAAAAGGAATTGAGACAACGGATTCTTGATGAATGTGCATTAATACATGGAGAAGTCTTGAGAAAAGTTACTCAAGAATTTGTTAATAGACTGGCATATTGCCAGGAGGTGAATGACAAGCACTTCGAACATTTAAAATGATTTTTTTAATTATTTTCAATAAATTTTTTCTACTAGTAAAAGCCCTGTATTTTTTCTCTTTATAGATTTTCATTCAAAAATACGTCATGAAAAGCAGAAAGAGTTATCTACTACGAAGTAATTCGTTTTATTTCTCACTATTGATACAAATAACAACGATTTATTTATTTGAATGGATTTTTTCCCAAATGTACAAAAAGACTGAACTTCTTCTTTTTACAGAGAATTTTTACATGGAACCTGATATGGACAGATCCGAAACAAAGTGCACTTTCAGAATCTGCAGAAATATACAGGATGTCCCATTCGAATAAATTTTTTTTTGTCATTTCCGGTTAAACCGGAAGTATCTCATTAATGAAAATATGCTCATCAGATGCATTGTGGTCCATTACACTCAACTGCCAAATTTAAAAAATATCGCCTGTTTCGTTTTAAAGATATCAATTAATAATTGGTGCCAAACTTTATCCCAACCCTGTATATACAAGTCAAAGACGCACCCTGAATATCGGTAAGGTTCACTCATGTAACAGAAACAGATAGGTGGTATCTGTGCGAACCAAATTTGAAGATCCTCATAAGGGACTGCTATAAGATCTATTACATTCTCATTTATCATTGTTGTTGACTGAGAGATATCTGTGTGGAATCAATTGTCTTAATATTCTGCTGCAATAACTCCGGAGTGTTTTAGTTAGAGTAAAACGTCGAACATTAAAATCCTTCGCTGTGCCGTCCCAGAATCTGCTGTTGAATCTACGGTTCTTCAAAATGAAACTGTCCATGTGACTTTCTCTTTCCACATCCACATAGAAATGGTATAATTTAATGTTTATAGAAGTGATATTGCATATTATTTATTGTGTATAGGTATTTGATTGTATATATTCCAGATCATCAATATCCGATAAAAATCGTTGTATTCTTGAAATTTTTGACCTTTGCATTCAACAATCCTTTACTGAAGTAAATTATGCAGAATATATCTGAAATTCCATTCCTCAATATAATTCCAACTTGGAAAACGGCTTGATTCGATGTTCAAATTTGATTTTTGAACTGTCAAATCGAGTTGATTCCGGGATCAAGCTCTAATCACCGGTGATTACGCTTTGTGAAACCCACCGTAAGTGTTTTTAATTTCATGTTCCTTGTGCCGATATTCACATTTTAATGTTATTGTTGGAACGATAAACATATTACTGATTCTCATTTATTTTCAAACCACATGACCTCATAGAAACATACAACATTCATCACAAGAATCCATTATAAGAACAGTGATATGGGTTATGTGTAAAAATACATTAGAAACAGGTAGGTATTGCGTTATCTTGTGTCTAAGCGACCTATATGGGTCCAAGCTTTTTCTTGATTGATTTAAGAGCTTCCCATCATATTTATAAGTATTTCGAGTTCTTCTGCTGCAATAACTCCGGAGTGGATCTCTGGTCCCCAATGCAGAAATCTTCCATTCTCCGTTATGACTTCACAGACGGGACTTTTCATTAATCAATATTACCGGAGGGGCTTATAACCATAAATTTCTTTTCAATCTTTCATGTCTACTCTGAACGCTAAATCATGCTTCTAGTGGCGATTCTGAATTATTATTATGAATGAGCTGCTCCCAGGCTACTCGGTAACGTATATCTAAAATTCCAGGGTTGATATATTTTGACAGCGCATTTTATAACCTTCACAGTATGATGTCGTTACGATAAGGGAATGAAAAAGGAAGATTCCGCTTGTCGAGCATTGGAAGATGCCGTTGAATGAGGTTATTTTTCAATATAAACCACCGTTAAAACAGGTGATTTCGGGGAATACTTTTCACAATCAGAGAGAGTCACAATTGAATTGAATTATCGAAAATATGGAACTGCAAAATTTCATGTGGAATAAAATACAGAGCGAATCTTTGACTTGTACATATATTTCAACAGTAGATTCCTCTCATCACAGGAAACACTTTTTTCTTATACCATTTTTCAAAATTCGGTTCATTTTGAAAGATACAGGGTGTCGAAAAATCCATGAAATTAACACTTTTCTTTCCATATCTCTTGGACCGTTGTTTCAAATCAACGGAATTTTGATTGAGTGTGTTCTCTATTCATGCATATTCCCCAATAAAACTTATTCAATATTTCTCCTGGTATTGATGTTAAAGCATAACCCACGCATAAATTCACGCAAAAATACTATGAAACCACTTTCGGAAAAGATGAACGGTTCATATTTTCGAAAGAATCAATCATTTTGGAAAATGAAATTATTTTTGTGTTTTCTTAATGAAACGCGTCGTTTTCGAAATATTCCTTATTTCACCCGATAAAATTGGACGAAAAAATTAAAAATCTGGATGCTCCCCTGGATTTTCAATATCACAGAATAGCTGAAATTCAAAACTCTCTAATCTGTATATAAGTTAACAATGTTGTCATCATGTTCATCAACTTTGTCAAGACTAAAAGCTCTATGATGGAGAAACGTTTGATGAAGAGATATGTAATGTTAAATCCCACAAATGTGGGAGATGAAACTGAATTCTAAAAAGAATGAAATTATACATTTTATACGCACAGTTTCTATTGAAAATTTATTGTTACCGGTCAATCCGGAAAATATTGAAAGCAAGCTCAATAAAATACGAAATTCAGATGAATGAATGATGAATGACGATACAAATCACGTATCAAATTGAAATTAATGGAAAATGAAATGATACTTAGCACTACATAATCCGTGGCGATGTATCTATTTGAACAATATTCTCTGTGATAATTTGCTGCCAACTACCAACTAGTTAACAACCTCCGCACTGAAATATCGCAATTTATACAGGTAAATTTTATGTACTGAACACTACACGGTAAATATTACACCAATTCACCGAAAGTCTTTCATCTTATCATCACGAGATCAGAGGAAAACTCCTAAAATAGTCAATTTCCCCGATTATGACAATATAGCCCTAGAACAATTGCTGCTATACGCATGCGTGACACAGAACGGCAATGAAAGGTTTGGGATGGATCGATCATCTCGCACCATTTTTCAGAAAGAAAATCAACAATCAGGCATCGTCTTCTCAAAAGCTCTGTGATAGCTCTGTCATAGAAGATGGGAAGATGGGTTAGGTTAGGTCATTTACCTGAAATCCTATAAAAAGAGTGGAAAAAACCCTTAGTTTATAAGATATTTTTGGGATATCGGGGAAAATATGTACAAGTTATTATTGTTTACAAACTAATATTCAGGAAAATCGAAGAAGGAACTTATTTTGGTGGGAGAAATATGGCTCTTTAGTTGCAGATATAATCGGAAAGAACTGAGTGTTTTGTTGAGAAGTATTGTGTTTTCAACATTCCTATTCAAACAAGGTTAGTAATTGAGTACTCCCTAAATGTATTAACTCAATTTTAATCGAGTAATGTGAACTTTGAGGTCTTTGCAGAGAATCGTATCAGGCACTTATTTGGCCCAATTTTTTATTCAAATGACCATATCTCTTTAGCATAGCTGAATTCAGAAAAATGGAAAAAGAAAAACAGATTTTTTTTACCTCAAGAATCTACAGTTGAAATATATGTACAAGTCGAAGACTCACCCTGTATGATTACCAATTCATATCTACATATGAAAATTGTGGCCAATACATGTATTCAAAATGAGTGTTCATTTGAAAACTGAGGTCGACCTAATTAATTTGAAATTTTTGGTGAAAAACCATTGAAGTGCAACTCGAGAAAGGGCTTCCTGTGGGATATTCCAAATGGGAAACCCTTTACTTCTAACAGAATGCGAGTATGCAGTAGTCAGTTAAAGTCGCGCGAAATTACAGTGCCAAATATCCACTTCCATATGCATAGTCTGCATTCAGTGTGGTTCCATATTAAAGTAGCGGCCCCTCCTTACAATCCCGACGTTAAAAGAAGAATGTAACAAAGTAGGTCGACTCCGGCATATTTGTCTACTTTGAAATGTGCTCACTTTCGTTCACCATCGCCGCTTTGCCATAAAGCTCGAAACGTGCTTTTTCTGTGAATTTCCATAAAGGAAATTATCATGCCGTTTTCTGAACTGCGAAACTTTTATCCGGCACTCGTATTTGTTTTCTGAATTGCGGCATTCATACATACACACGTTTGTTTATCGCTACAGCGCATATTTCATGCAGTCGCTATGTGCTGCGATGGTGCCTGTTTTTATTCGGAGAATCCAGAATGTTTTACAGTGCTTACGTTTCGATGCTTTCGTCCGTTGAATCTTTGGAGAGGTTTGTTGTTCATCGGCTTTCCTCGATATTAATTATACGGGGTGAGTCTTTGACTTTTACATAAATTCTAAGTGTAGATTGTTGAGGTCAAAAGAAGCCTGTTCTTCCATATATCTGAATTCAGCTCTGTTGAAAAGAAATAGCCATTTGAAGAAAAAAACTAGGCCAAATAAGTGCCTGATACGATTCTATGCAAAGACCTCAAAGTTCATATTTCTCGATTAAAATTGAGTTAATACATTTAGGAAATACCCAAGTACTAACTTTGTTCGAATAAGAATGTTAAAAACACGATATTTGTAAACAAAAACACTCAGTTTTGTCCGATTATATCTGCAACTCAAAAGCCACATTTTTCCAACAAAATTCCTTCTTCGATTTTCCTGAATATTAGTTTGTGAACACTAATAACTTGATCATATTTTCCTCGATATCCCAAAAATATCTTATAAACCAAGGGTTTTCCACTCTATTCATAGGAATCTAAGTAAATTACCTAACCTAGCCCACCTACCCATCTTCTATGACAAAGCGATCACAGCTTTTGCTGCCAGATTGTTGATTTTCTTTTTGAACAATGGTGCGAGGTAGCAGGCGCGCAAGATCTATGAATTGACCCATCCCAAACCTTACATTGATGCTCGGTGTCTCACGCATGCGCACAGCGGCAACTGGCGCTATTTGCAAGTGTAAACAGATATGGGGGGCAATTGTTTTAGAGCTCTGTTGTTATAAACGGGGAAATTGATTATTTTAGGAGTCTTCCTTCGATCTCGTGATGATTATGTGGAAGACTCTCAGTGAATTAATAGATTATCTATTGACCGTGGAGTGTTGAGTTATTGAAATTTACGTGTATAAATTGGGATTTTTTTGTGCAGAAGTTTTCAACTAGTTGGTAGTGGGCAGCAAATTATCACATAGGATATTGTTCGAATAAAAACACCGCCACAGATTATTTAGTGCTTAGTATCATTTCATTCTTTATCAATTTCGATTCAATACGTCTTTTGTATCGATATTCATTCTTCATTTATCTGTATTTTATATATATATTTGTATTTCATTGAGCTTATTTTCAATATTTTCTGGATGGACCAGTAACAACAAATTTTCAATACAAACTACGTATAAAATGTAATTTCATGTTCTAAGAATTCTATTTTATCACCCACATTTGTGGGATTTTATTATTTCATATCTCTACATCAAACGTTTTTTCATCATAGAAATTTTAGTCTTGACAAAGTTGATGTACATTCTAACAACATTGTCAACTTCAATAGAGATTAGAGAGTTTATAAATTCCAGCCATTATGTGATTTCGAGAATCCAGAGAAGCATCCCGATCAAACTTATGATTTTTGATTTTTTCGTTAAATTTTATCAGGTAAAATTGGGGATATCTCGAAAACGTTCCATTAGAAAAACACAAGAACACTTTTATTCATCAGAATGATTGATTCTTTCGAGAATATGAACCGTTCATCTTTTTCAAGTGGTTTCATAGTATTTTTGCGTGGATTTATGAGTGCGCTACGCTGTAACTCTCATACCAGGAGGAATATTGAATAAATTCAGGTTCCGGAGATATGGAGAGAAATGTTTTAACTTCATGAATTCTCGATACCCTGTATCTCTTAAACAAAACCGAATTTTGAAAAATGGTATAAAAAATTTTTCGTTTGATGACAGGAATCTACAGTTGAAATATATGTACAAGTCGGAGACTCACCCTGTGAACTCGGTTCATACAGAAATAAGAAAAGGAAAAAAAATTCTCTCAAAAATTCATCAATGAATAGCAAAAAAATATAGAAAAGGTCCTTCAATAGTGTAGTCTTCTTCCATAGCCATCAGATCAGAGATCTTAGATTGTGTTCCAAAATATTTGACCAATTTCTATTTGCCAGACGCAGGAGTGAAATATCTCAAGGTTTCTTCTGCAGTACCTATTGTGAAGCATTGAATTTTCTTTATTATTTTGAAAAATTTGAAAGGGCGTTACATTTAAAAATCAAGAAATACCCATTTCAAGTTCATCATATATGTTCGAAATTCTTATTTTTAAAAGCTTTTATTTAGTTTCACCTGTCCCGGTGTCTGTCTGTCTGTCTGTAAGTCTGTCTGTAAGTCTGTCTGTCTGTAATCAAATCTTGCAAGTTGAATATGACACACTTCTAATCGTCCGATTGATTTGAAATTTGGCAGGTGTACATAATTCTGGTGACAATGCATCATGAAATATTTTTTATAGAAAAAAACAAAATGGCGGCTCCAAAGTGGCGGATGAGTTTTGTAATTATCATCCGATTCCATTCAAAATTAGTATCTGGGGGTTTTTGGGTTCGACAATGATGATTCTTCCGTCAAACTTGAAAAATTCAAGATGGCGGCTACAATATGGCGGACGAGTTTTGTAATTATGATCCGATTCTATTCAAAATTGGTATCTGGGGGTTTTCTGGGTCGGAAATTACGATTTTTCAAAATTGAGGAATTCAAGATGGCGGCTTCAAAATGGCGGAGTGTTGTTATTATAAAAGCTTGTCTTAAAAAATGATTTTTTTATTATAGCTTGTTATTTTTTGATACCACAAAGTTCATACTGCGATGGACGTCGGTAATAAAGAATACCCACAGCTTCATGATTTACCCACTTCCTTCGAATCTGTAGTATGAAGGAATCACCCAGAATCCCAAAAAACACTGATATTCTTCTCCACGTCGGAACCCGTTGGTTTCGTGGTGATAAGAATTGGTACAGCAGTCCATTCTTTTCTCCAAGAGACCATTTTATAATTAACATCATATTTGGTGATCAATAATGGATATCTTGTGTATATATCTTTTCATCAATATAACTTAATGAATTTCCCAGTAATTAAGAATTCGTATCACGTTCTTGTCACGTCTTGTTTTTGCAATCGTTTCAGGTCTTTCAGCGAGTGCTCAACTTTCTGCAGGTATTTGCTCTGAACAAGATCTGTATCGTTGAAAAAATATACTTGAAAAGGTCATTGGAATTACAGGGGAATCAATTCCAGAAATCACCCGTTTGATCAAAATATTTTTTTGGAACCTCCTGTAGATTGAAAAAACTTTTTGAGATGCAGAAATATCGTTCGGACTTCAGTGGGACACCAACCATACTTGTATCATACTTGATGCGAATAATAAGAGAATGTTGAAGCGTTCCTGTTACTGAAATGAGTTTTTGGTTCCACTTCAACCATAAATGGAGGGATCCTTCGAATCGTTAACCCCGAAATGCCCTGTTTTGAACCGAAAAATCCCTTTCAAACCAGTTGACATTGAAATAACAGAACCGAGTAACAGCCAATAAAAACATGCCTTTCGTCCTCAGTATCACGACACAGAAAAGGCAATGACAGGACAAAAGCATCCTACGTGCTTATTACACGTGACGCGTCAAACACCCTCGTAAAGGTCGATATATCCGAGCTGTGATGCGAAAACTTCGTCTCGGTCAGTTTGCGGGCCCCAATTCCACAATGGAGAAATAAAACGCAAAGCTACGGAGGCGATTTCAACGAACACACGCACAAAATACGACGGAAGCCAATTCCAACATGTTATAATTCAAAATACATAATTGCAGGACCTACGAAAGATTTTTCAATACTGCCAAGTTCACACTGCGGATGGACTTCGTCGATAACGAAGAAGGCCGAGAACTCAGTGGTTAACAGCCAGAACCCGACAAAACATTCTACCTGATTTTTCACACTTTCGCTAGAAGATGCTGTTTCGTACCTGGGTTAGTTTACTACGGTTGTTATATAGTCCGTTCAAATATAAGAAGGAGCTTTGTAAACAAACAGAATCGTCTGCTTTGCACACAATAAAGCTCGTATTGGTCAAACGGTCATAACAACGCTCCCTTCTACCGCCCTAAGAGACTGCCAGGATCGTACTCGGAACGGACTGTGGATGGTACAGGATAGAAATGATTCAATAATTTGAGTCAGCAATTCCCACATTAGAACTTTTTTCCTCAGAAACTCTAGTGCAAGATTTCTGTTATGATTTCAACTGTCATAAACATTTTATATCCGAGGTAACCCTATTTTTTCTATTTTGTTTTGTTTTTATATTATTATTTACTAAATGATTTCTTTTTAGGATGCTTGAGACTGCGGCAAAGTAATTGCAGGAAACACCAGAGCTTCAGAGATTTGGGTCGGAATCTTGCGAGTTTCCGGGAAACACCAGATTTGGGTCCTCTACCCTAATGGGTGAAAGCCATCTTGATTCGCATAAATATCGAAGTTTTCAATTGACAAGACTCGAAAAAGATCTCTATCCAAATTTATAATGGCCATTTACTTGTAATATCCGAAATATATTTAGTTTCGGTCCAAAATTTTGTATTATTTTGTACTCTTTCTTGGCTGCTCAAGTTTCCGACAAGGTAATTCCGGGAAACACCAGACTTGGGTCCTTTTCCTTAATGAGTTGAAGCCATCTGGATTTGCATAAATATTGAAGTTTTCAATTGACAAGACCGGTTGAAATACGTAGAGCCACTGTGAAGGTCTAGCTGTTCAAAGTGTTTATAGATTTTGTTGCGAAAAGTGTATTGTGTTGGAACATCTTTTGACGAAGTGTATATAGTGTTTATAGAACGATTTCGAATTTGGAAACGGATACTGCATCTGAGGGTGATAAGTGAGGACCACCACGAAAAAGTTCCAAAAGGTCGCATTTCTCTGCTGAAGAGAAAGAGATAATTTTGAACATTTTTCGAGAAGAATTGAAAGAACATCCTGATTTTTTGAAGAAAGACTCAGTAGTAATTGTTTCAAAATCCTCAGGGGTGAGTGATGATTACACATGTATAATTGAGGACTTTTCGATAAACTTGTTATGTTTAAATATTTCAGTTAAATGTGTTGTATGAATTGCATTAAGTTGAAACTGAACGAGTGTGTGAAATCTCCTCGATCCGACTCTGGACGGAAAGTACCTATACGAAGGCCCTCCTACCGCTGCGCCAAACTTGTTGATATTGCTCCTTCTTGCATTCGAACAGAGTATAGTTTTATTTTTGTACACCGATTGTTTTACTAGGAAAATGGTTTTCTTGCACTGCTTCTAGTTGGTGGATGCCGGTGATTCTTCGTTAATCTCGATGATTGAGACGATTGTGAATTCACAACCGATGTAAGGAGATATACTCAACTATGAGCACCCTATGGTAATCTTGATGATTTGTGCGATAAGTTGTTATCCGTACTTAGATAACAACAACGAAGAGGATGAATGTGAACGCACCCAAGCACAAAACGATTATACAAGCAATATTTATAAATTTATAAACTCTATCTTCTACCTATATGAAAATGTATAGCAAGGAAGAATTATGACGAGAATAATGATGTACCTTCCATATGAGAATGTATAGCGAGGGAGCAAAGTGAATTAATTACTTACTAATTACTGATTATTTACCGACGATTATAAACTCTACCTTCAATATGAAAATTTATAGCAAGGAGGAATTATGAAATGTACCTTCTATATGAAAATGTATAGCAAGGTGTTATGATTACTAATACTGAAACTCTATTGAGTGGTTGTCTCAGTAACATAAGTTTTTGTAGACAAGCTGGAAAATAAGGGAGGTTCATTTCCTCCGAATAAAAGTGGGAAAGATCAACAATCGATTGGGTGTCAGAATGGAACAACGATTCGCTAAGCAAACAAAGTGCTCTTTTTCGCCATTTTTGACTATAGTGGAAGAAACAACCCATTTCTTGAATCTACATACCAATGAAAGATAGACAGTTTCTATTTCATCCTGCCATGTGTTTCCCAAATGCAACTTGAACTGCAATAAACGTGACATTTTTTTAATTCTATGAGCTTTTACTGACAACTGAATGAAAGCTCATAGGACATGGTATTTGCCTCAAAAAACCGGATGAATCTCCTAAACTTGACCCAAATTCTTGGGTTGAGAAGCTTTTCGATAGCGGACCATAAATCACTACAAACGGTAATTTCAGACAAAGAACGAGAATTGTTACTGAAGGCATATGGTTAGAACCAATTTATCCATACGACATTTTTGAAGGAGACAGCTCCATTCTTGTAAACAGAGGAGATGGAATTTATGTTATCCAGATGTGGCGAAGTAAGACGCAACAGATGCGTTGAAGTTCCATTTGAATATTCGAAAAGCTGCGTAGAAATCAAAAACAAAACTGATTCCCTAATTCTGGGAGTGAAATCCCAATCTGAACAAGGGTTAAGCAGACCAAGCTTGCGGGCATTCTCTGGGTCCATTGGTTGCAATCCTCCAAAGCGTATATATTATTATCTCTCGCCATATTTTTGCCAATGGTCGGATTATACCGAAAGTCCTCAGCCCTTTTTCGTTTCCATTAACTCGGGGTGCGAAAATGTAGGGGGGGCGTGGGAAGCAGGGGCTCCCCATTTTCGCGAACAATGATCCCTAAATTAGGAGATTCTCACGGATCCAATTATTTGCGAGCATCGTACCGTAATTAGAACGGGGTCCCAGAAACAAGAAAAGTAAAGCTAGCCATGATGATTACGAATTGTGAATTCCCAGATTCTGATATTCGCACGCGTTTGTTTCTCATAGTCCTCGGGTGGGGCGAAGTTTCATTTTGTTTTCGGGATGATGAATCACGATTATCTGCTATTTCTGCGCTTGGCGATGAGATCTGAGAGAGAAAAGCTGTGGGGCGTCTTTCTTCTAGGTAATGATGACGTAGGAATGAGATTCCTGAATAGAGAAGGAATGGATAATTTCTTCACAACTTTCTAGCTTCTTATTAAATCGTAAGGTAGGCGTTTCGGTCACTTCTCGTACCATTTTTATACAAAAGTTCGGCGCGGAGAAAGGGAACGGAGAAATGAAGATCCACGTAGTTATTGGTAGAAGGCAAGTTGGCAGACTTGTTTGGATTAGCGTCCATTTCTCTAGAAGCTGTAAAGTCACAGCGATCGAGTCAATTCCACAAGTTCTCGTATCAAAAACTCTGATATCTCGAAAATACGTTCATGATGAATGAATCGCTCAACTGGTTAATTAATTAATTTATTGCGACCAAAATGCGTAGAGTGACACCGATTCTGACCTGATCAGTGATTTGTTTCCAGTATGCAAACCCAAAACTTAATTATCGGTGCGTTGAAAAGCCGCTGGTTCGATCAATATTGGTTGATACTCCACCGAGGATAAAAATGTGACATCATTAAAATCCCAACCTGAATTGGAATTGATTATTTATCGGAGCTGGAATGGAATTTTTCACAACCTACACTCAATCAATTTTATATCCACGAAAACTTTAACATCGTATGTTCCACTGGTTAAGCCACAACACAGTTCTTCAGAATGGTTTCAAAGCCCAAATGAATGAATTTAAGATGGGCGTTCAATGTACTGTGTTTTTATTTCAAGTTGCATTTGAAAATGGTTTCACTTTAAGAACTGAAATTTTGTGGGTAAACTCAGAAAGGATTGGAGTTCTTAATGAAATAATTGAAATCGCTATCATTCCGAAAGTTAATTTTTTTTTTTTCAAGAATAGGAGAAAATGAGCCTGATGCTTCTGTTTTATTTCAACCGAAAGACCCATGAAAATAGTTCAACTTCCGATTAAAAGTGAATCTACAGATAATTTCATTCAGAAAAACAACTTGAAATACGAAATTGGCAGAGAATGGCCAAATTCAATTATATGGCGGGAAAAACTTCCAGCTTTACCCACATATTCACTAATTTCATAGTTCAGCGATTTTTGGATAGAGAGCGTCATTGTACATTCCATTCATAATTAGAGAGATATTCATAGAACTTGAGATAATGTGAGTTCTATGGAGATATTCCATAAAATGCACGGTGGCGCCTCTATCGGATGAATTTTCCTACTCGCTCTGAGCGGCGACCTTGAGTGACAATTCTATATCATTGTGCCAGAACAAACTATTCAAGTTTCAATATTTGGTTTCATTTTGGCCATTCATACAGAAATATAACTTTCTCCTTCTTCTGCTTCTTATCAACTCCCAAGAAGTAGTTTTCATGAGGTAACCCACTACCAGCGATCTCTAGCAATAATTGGATGAATACCAGAGTTACCAGTTCTGGTTCTATTATTTGTATTCGAAGGATGAATTCGTTCAATTATTTCAACTGTTATATTCTAGTTAATTGGACGGACAATTGGGATAATTATCACAACCAATTAGTAGGTATATCGTTTATCTCAACACTATAATCACAGACATGGTAACCTGCTCATTACAGCTGCAAATTAGGGGTTGGAGGGTTGCTTTGGACAATCCATGATTTTATGGACTTCATAAAAAATCGTGAAAACAATCACTAAACAGTTGAAAGAATATTGAAGCTCACCGAAAATAATTGTTGAATCAAATTTGCACAAGAATGCTGCCTTCCAAGAATAAAATTAGTTTATTTATTCGTTCATTCCTTTATTTTCTCAACGATGATTCCTACATGCTCAACCTCTTTATGTATCATATGTTTCCGTAAGTTTTTGACAAAAATAAACAAAATTCTATAAAACAGTTTCTACCAAGATAATACTCCATATAACACATGTTCGATATTTTTGTCCTTGGTTGTCTTCTGTATTGTCAACTCTGTTAAGGGTCTACATCTCTGAAAAAATGTCAGAAACGATTTATTTTTTTCTGATTGATGTAGGGATGTATGAATGTATAAAGATAAAAATGTTTATAAGAATTGAATGAATGAAAAGGATATTCTCCATCATTTTTGATTATCTTGTAACATTCCCACCATCAGAACGAACAAATATTTTCGTATTTTATATTTCAGTATCGAAGTCTATCATTCAGTTAATCAAACGTCTATCTCAGTTTTCTTTCAGAATTTACCGTTTTTTTGTTAATAATATTACAACAACGTGTTTTTTTCCGGGAAATTTATTTCCTTGTGTTTTTCTATTCAAAATGATAAATATCCATTTTTATCAACTACAATTTTTTAAGGTTTGTTTTATTCGTCGATAAGTAAAAATTAATTGTTTCTTACAATAGGTATGTTGACTATTTTTTGGAAATGATTTTAATTTGTAGATGTGCCCTATACAAACACGAAAAAAATATTCTCATGGAAAAAATATAGCAAATACCAATAAAAAATGCGTAAATAAAAATAGTTTTCAAAATTCCCGCTGAAACGAAGTGATTATGATGACGTCACCATACGGTAAACAGACATCGCCGTCTTTCAAAGTGAACTGATCTTGTGTGATTTCTTGCGAACAAATCGTTTTCGTAATAACAAATAATCGTGAAATAGTTCGCTGGTGATACGTTTTACTCTCTTCTGTTCTTCGTAAGTTCGTACTCGTGATGACAGTAAGGTTATAGGTTAGCCTATTTATAGAACAGTGACGTCACGTACTCACGTATTCTCATTCGTGTTTGCAGTCACGTGATAAACGTTAATAGATTACACATTTTGAATCGATTTTATTTAATTTAATGAGAGTAATTAAATCACTAAAATATTTTTTTAATATTTCAAAAACTACCTTCAATGTGGAAAACCTCAATTTATATGAAATTGTAACATGTGTCAACATCCCTATTGTGGATTCTTACATGGAATTGAATTTCTTCTAAATGACATTCCCGGCAGGAAGGTATCTCCTCCCAGATGACTGGTGAAGGAAAGAGAGAGTAATAATACAGCCAGTGTGAGATCTAGTTCAGAGTAGGATTTCTTGTTATATTCCCTGAGCCGCAACATTTGTTCTATTGAGCTGAATAATCCAATAAATAAAAATTAATGCTCTGCACTGCCATCTGGCGGTATACAATTCCTATTTTGAAGGCTGAAGACTCTTAATCTGATGAAGGTGAAGTAGCTCCATATACACCGTTTGCCAAAAGTAAAAGAAAAGATCTGTAAACGACTACGAAGAGAGGAATTTTCGATCATTCTTGACCCATCGTTCTGCATCTCAGGTTTCGCGTCTGATGTGGGCGTGGGGGCTTGAACCGATTTAGGGTAATTTTCACGGTTGGTAGACATGATCGAACGTCTGTCGCGGCAGCATTACCGAGAGAGTCCGAATATAACGCCATATCATCAATTTGTTCCTTCGGCTGAAAATCACCTTGATTGCTCTCGTTTGTGCATAACAGTCCACGTCAACTTCACGCCAGAACGCATCGCATGTAGCCAGTTTAATGGCGTATTTATTGATATTTGATAATAATGTTCGTTTGCTGACGATAGAATCTTGTTTTTTTACGCTTCATTCCAGGGGTCGTGACAACGTGGTCAGATTGTCTGCTAGCCAAACTGACTGACTCAAAACTAGGCATGTGTCGTTCGTCGAATTTTGAGGAACCGGATCGGTATCGTTCGTTCACTGTGAGGAACCGGTTCTAAAAACCCGTTCAAAAAGAACCGCCTGAACTTCTGTTCAAGAATCCACAAAAATGACACGAGCCATAAATCATCTCTTTCGGTTCCAGCTGTTTATTACTTTATGGTAGCTAGACCCGACCGACAGTACCGAGACCGAGTACCGACACCGACACCCGACGTCGGGAGATCGATAAGACCGAACGAATGAGGCAACAACCATTTGGCATTGAATCATCGAAACCGTTCGAAAGAACGGGTTATTTTTCTAGAGAGGAACCGAACGAACGATTGGCTTTTGAGACCCGGTTTTTTCAACCCGTTCGTTCGAGAACGACACATCCCTACTCAAAACGCAACGCGAAGAAGTTTTTTTGTTGGCTAGGAAAGCGTCTCTCGATGCGTCCTTCATGCATTCACGTTGAGGCCACATATTATTCATGTCATATTGACTCTGAAAGAGTTTATCATTTCAAGAAATTATGGAAATTCAAGAAAATCTCCCAGTTTTTCGTGACGTACCTAAATTCCTATATGGTGAGTTAATCTAAAATAAACTGCTCCACATGAGTTAGGGATATGGACTCAAATTGCAAAAAAATATAGTTAAAATAAGATTTATGGGATGAAAATTCATATTAATATGATTTCAAGCTACAAATTAATTTCAGCCTGTAGGTCTGCAGCGTATACGGGATGGTTAAGAAAAATCGAGTAGAACAAAATTTTATTCCCAGAGAATTCAAGCATTTTAAGACTATCAATACAATGTATGGCCTAAACGGGCATCAATAACAGCTTGACATATTCTTTGCATACTACACACGAGGTTGTTGAACATTTCTTGAGGAATTTGTTTTCATAAACGGGGCAGAAGCTCTCTCAGATCATTTAAGGATTCTGGGGTAGGTTGATGATTATCTGATCTTCTTCGGAGCATATCTCATGCATGTTCTATGCCATTCAAATCTGATGAGTGCGGAGGTATTAGTAAATTCGGAATACCAAGCTCCTCGCGCGCATTCTCAACTATGGCTGCACGTTGCGGTCTAGCTTTATCGTCTAGAAATTGAAAATTTTCATCAATAGCAGCGTGAAAATTTTCACACAACATTGTCAATGACATACCCCCTATTGTGTAAGGCGGTCATATTCCCAGGACATATGTGTAGATCTGTGCGACCGCTGAAACATATCCCGATCCCTACCATAACACTATCTATCCCCTCGGAATGGATGGACTTCTTGGACATAGCGACGATATTGGGGTATGCGTGAGATTGTCCACACCCTTTTTCTTCGAGAATCTCAAAATCATCCATATCTGGATTCATCAGTGAAAAGGACACTACGGACTACGCCATTGATCGCCCATTCCAGTCTTTGACGCTTATGGTCACGTGTTAATGGAACTCCTCTTAATGGACGTCCAGAACCTAGATTCACCTCTCTCAAACGTCGTCAGATGGTTTCGATGGAAACTTGGACCTCATCTGCATTTTGAAGAGTATTCCGTAGCATTCTACACGTAGATGTAGG
Source organism: Adalia bipunctata (assembly GCA_910592335.1). Lineage (NCBI taxonomy): Eukaryota > Metazoa > Arthropoda > Insecta > Coleoptera > Coccinellidae > Adalia > Adalia bipunctata. The sequence goes on from OU342955.1 coordinate 20,180,257, forward strand.
GTTTCTTTCCGCCGAAACCTGAGCCAGTGGCGGTTCGTGATAGTTTAGGGTGGTGAGGCACCTCATAAAAAAAAATTTTGGAATTTCAGGGGGCAAAACTTCATAGTTGCAAATGGTTCGCCTAATTTAGGGTGTTTCTAGAATCATGCGAAAAAATTCAGGTGATTGCTCGTATGAAATTCAGATGGGTCTTTTCTTTTACAAAATTTCCTCATCCCGCCCCTTTCTGAGATGTGACACTTAAATGTGGTGATTTAATTAATTTTTTTTCTGAAATTTCAGTAAAGCTAGAAACTTGAAATTCTGTATTTTCGTGCACCCGCAAGGGTACTTTTAATACTCCTGTAGTTGAGATTAGCAAATCTTACTTTATTTCATATCGAAACCCTTTTTTCGAGATGAAGTTACATGAAATGAAATTATAACTTGAAATCCTCATTTTATTCAAAACAATTTCCTATTCCCAATTTTTTTCTCCAAAACCAATATCTCAAGAGAAAAAAATGAAAACACAATTTTAGTCACCACCTTTTGAGGGTGATATCTCGGAAAGGGGTGGGCCGAGGACATTTGGTTACATGAATGACCGATCTTAATTTCACACGAGCATGAGCAATCGCCTCCTGAATTTTTTTCGCATGAATTTAGAAATACCCTGTATAGTCTAAGGTCTAAGGTATATTACAATATGAATGAGTTATTCTATTGAGCTCTCTTCTTCGTCAGTTGCGTAAAATTCTGAAATTTTTCTATGAATTATTGCTCGTGATATTATCATTATGGCTGCATTACCAAATTTGTTTCTATCTTTCCTTTGAAAAAATCGGTCCCTTTTGCTAGTAACGCCCCAACAGATAGAAAGTCAGTATTTAAAATATTCTAGGTAGTCAAGCTCATTTCTCGATCTCTTTTTCGAAATATTTTCATTGCTTTAAATTTGAAAATCGGGTTGTATGTGAATCTGATTAGAAAATGAAAATGCTTATTTCAGAAGATATCGCAAATCACACGACACGGAGTATCCAAAAATTAATAGATATCAAATTTGATAATAATTCTTCAAACGTCCGAATTCAGAGCAGTTTTCCCTGTGCCAGACAACAATCGAAATTTAACTACCGTTTCTCCGAGCTGACTTCTGAACGAATATCCGGCCGAAAAATCGAATTGAGGCTAGCCTCCATCTAGCCTCACATCGGTCTATAAACGCGTCTACTAAAGCGGACAGACGCAGCAGTCGATTCTTCAAGATTACGGGCTAGACAAGGAAGCGCGAGAGGCCAGCCTCTAACCATTTACTCCTTGAAGAGGGAGTGAGATGGATACACAGAAATGGAGGGATATGAAAACGCGGAGCCTTTTAGAGCGTTCGGCAAGTGTATATCTCGTCGTATAAGCTTAAAATACATGGGAAGGGGTGAAATAAGTGAACGGATATTTATTGCCCAACGCGCAATCATTCTTGTTAATTGAAGCATAAATGCTTTTAGATGAAGAATGGTTAAACATGCGAAATTAATTGTGACAGGTGATAGTGATGATGAAATGATATGAAAAAATATTCGATCAATAAGTGTATTTTTTTGAATTTACTGGTGAGGCTCTGCCTCACCTGTCTCATAGGACAAGCCGCCACTGTCCTGAGCAGGTGTTGTTTCTCGTCGCCCACCAAGCCTTGGTCTTTCCAACACGGAACCTGTAACCCTGAACCTATTCCAAAGTCGAGATATCACACTTTGGCTGACTTGAAGCCTTTCCGCTACAACAACCTGAGTTAGGCCACCCTATTAGCCTCAGCGTTTGTTAATTTACATCTTGGCATTTTCAGAAAACTCGTTCCAAATCGAAGCCGTTGATAAACTGACTTCATTCCGAAATAAGAACATTCATGAAGCATATGCAGAGAGCAAAACTTCAGAAAATAGGCGACCAGATTGACGAAATGTCTCATACTGATTTTTATTTGATCGATTCAAGTTATTATTAGGTTTTAAATGATTTTTTTCTCAAAGATTACATACTTTAAAGAACGATTGAATACGATATCCCTAAATCTTTTGGAGTAGTATATTTCAATAAATTCTTAACCTTCAACTCACGAATCAACACTTCACTCCGCTATTCTCCGAATGGCACTTTTTCCGTCTTCACTTTAAGACCGTACTTCCCTATTCTGAAGGACTCCCAAAATCTTCCTACAACCGAACCCGAGCAAACTCAGAACCTTCTCGTTCAAGAATTCTCCAGCTACTTTCACTTCTTCGATTTCAAAAGCAATAATTCAAGATTTTTTTCGCGCCTCCAGATTCCCAAAATGTTCCATATTCGTATGAACACCGTCTCGATATACAATTTATTTTTGATTTCTCACTTGTGTTTTCTGAGGATACCTGATCCCGAAATTAACAGCCCTATTGCTTACCATCTCGAATACATCGATTTATTACAATAATATAGATCTCAATATAGAGAGGAAACAAGTCCCAAACATTTTGAAACTACACTACTTCTACATGATGATTCCCTGGTAAACATCCTGAGCAGGCTTTGAACAGGATATAACGCTTTCTTCCTCCCCCCCAAATTATTTTCTGCGGAGAATTGTCTCCAAGCAGAATATCGAGTTTCTTCCCCGAAACAGCGGAATATGTACACTCTCATGAAGCTCTCACACATCTCCCCCTTCTAAATTACGAGTATAGGATCTCCGAAAGATGCTCCTCTGAATACTCAATCAAGGAGGCATCAGGATGCAGTTTAAATTCATCATTTCGCGGGGTTAGTTTACATTCAGCATCGACCTTTCGACACGCTATCTACCAGCTTGTACCGCTTTCGGATACAAAGCTCCCCCGCCACATTATGTGCGAGGGCACGATTCACAACTTGCACACTTCCATACAAATATTCATTTCAAGGCAACTAAATGACCTAGAAACATCCATTTATTTCAGTGGCATTCTTCTCCAAACAAAAAAATATTGAAAACGTGCCCCTGCTGTTTTTTCCAGGCACGAACATTGAATTAGACAACAGAATAGGCTGTGGAACCTTTGTTGTGTATCGATTGAATTCTATGAGTTGAGGATCTATTGAGCCTTCTCCTGTTGATATTTCGTTCATTAGAGCAGAGGATGTTCGTTAACAACATCGTTATGATTTTATTTATGCAATGGAGAACCTTTACAAATTAAAAAAAAAAGTTTAACTACTCTTCAGGTATTGTGAGTAAACAGAGCAACAAGAATCAATGGATGTGAAAAGACCTATCATAAATGGAAGAAACAGTTTTATGAGAATTTCATTAGAAAACGGATAATGGTACTTCTACCATTATGAACTGAGTGGCAGAGAAACTGAAGGAGCTGTTTGAATTCAATTTTTTTTGTAGAACAAAAATAGTATACCTAGCAAGAAAGAATTATTAGAATTTTGAGAAAAAACAAAAAATCTCCAATTTTCTTTAAAAAATTCGTTAATAATGTGTCTGTCCTCCGCGATTATCTATACACTCCTCAAAACGTCTTCGCATTGATGCAATAAGATGGTCTATTTCTTCTTGAGGGATACTATCCCAAGCTATCAGTACTTCATGTCTCAGAGCCGCCAAAGTCCGTGGTCGATGAGGTAAATTTCCAAGCCTTCTACCCAAGATGACCCAAATATAATCTATGGGTGAAAGATCGGGAGATCTGGGCGGCCATGGCAAAAGATTCACATGGCTCGCTTCAAAAAAGTTTGAACTAAGGCTTGCAACATGGGGTAGAGCATTATCTTGCTGAAATATTAAATTCTCGAGCTGGTTGAGGTAGGGGGGAACATATGACGCCACTATTTCTTGAAGGTAATGTAGCGCTCTTACCTCGCGTAAAGACTAAAGCTGAACTACTTGCATCCTTGCATGTGCCATAGCACCCCAGACCATAACGCCTACTGTAATACAGAGTGTAACAGCCAAATGGAATGAATTCGATAACGAATAAATGAGGGGGTGTTAGGAAAAACGCTCGGACACGTCGAATTGAAATTTTAAATGCGCATATTTTTCAAGAAAATAAAATTATACAAGATGTTCCATGCGACCGTGGCCAATACCAACTTTCTTATTTCAAATGCAACCCCCTGTATATTATTTATTTTTTGGATTCTTCAGAAAATTTCAGACATAATTCATGTGCAATGTTCTTTACCTATCTTCAACTTTTTCGGAAATATTAAGTGTTTTCAGATTTCTTACAAAAATTAACATTTTAAATGAAAATTATTTCATTTCACAAATTCGATACATCACACTCAATACTTATTTCCCATTCACCTCTTGATATGAAGAAAGTAAGCAAAAACTTATATCCTGATCCAGCAAATCCACGAGCTCCAGCCAATATAATATGGTTTCAGCAAGATGGAGCACCGTCCCATTACTGAATCATTGTCTGGCAGTACTTGAACCAAATTTTTTCAAATCGGTGGATAGGGAGGCGTGGATCGTTAGAATGGCCAGCACGATCTCCTGATCTGACACCATTAGACTTCTTTTATTGGGGATATGTCGAAAGTATTGCATACGAAACGAAACCCTTAAACTTAGACGACCTAAAAAACCTAATCACGCTTGCGATTAGATCAGTCATGCCTGAGATGTTGAGTAACGTTAGAAGACAATTCTACACCAGATAAGCATGTTGCCAAGACGTTCGCGGCGAGCATTTTGAACATTTCCATTGACATTAATGTTTTTATTGTTTTTTTAAATAATTAAGAAATAATCAGTGTTTCTTATTAGGTTTTAAGTGTAATGTACCGAATTTGTGAAATGATATAATTTTTATTCAAAACGTTGATTTTTGCAATAAATCTGAAAAAAAAACACTTAAGACTTCTGAAATAGTCAAAGATAGGTAAAGGACATTGTTCATGAATTATGTATAGAATTCTCTGAAGAACCCAAAGAATAAATAATATACAGGGGGTTGCATTTGAAATGAGAAAGTTGGTATTGGCCACGGTCGCATGGAACACCCTATATAATATTATTTTCTTGCAAAATATGCGCATTTAAAATTACAAATCGACGTGTCCGAGCGTATTTTTCAACACGCCCTCATTTATTCGTTATCGAATTTATTCCATTTGGCTGTTACACCCTGTATACATATATGACGCTCAACATCAAACTGAGGTTCACGTCTTTCTACCCGACGTCGTCTTACCCTTCTTCAGCCATCATGTGCACCCAAAGAGAATCGAGATTCATCAGAAAAGACGACCTGATGCCGTTCCACATTCCAATGTTGACTTCCTCTATACCACTGTAATCGTTGCTGGCGATGCTCAATCGTCAGAGGTAACACAAGACGGAGTCGATAGTGCTGCAGTCAAAAAGACCTTATCAGGCGGTAAACCGTTCGGATAGTTACAGGATGGCCTTGTTCTCTTACGGCCGTTTTCAATAACCGATCTATCCCTCGAAACGGCCGATATATAGGTACTAGAGATCGAGCAATCTCCCGTTTTGTACCTGTTTCCGTTTCAATATTGTATCTGCAGATAAGGATTCTTACTGGTCCTTGCGATCCATCCCTTGTTCCGAAAAGAGGTCAGATGGATAAGAACTTTCATTGTTTATGCGCCTACCTGCGTTTCAAAGAACTTTCAAGTTAACCACAGATAGCCAGAAATATCTCTAGTAGCTCTGTTTGTTTATCTGAGGAGTTCGAGCAGTAAGGGGTAGAGATAAGCGTTGAAAATTGTTGTTAGTGCAATTCAGCGTTGGTTTCTTGACTATTTAATTATAAATTAACTTTAAAAAATGGATTATTTGAGTAGCGACGACAGTGACATGGAATTATTAGAGATGATTGATGAGTTCGATGAAGAAAGTGAAAAGGAAGCATTTTATTTTTTTAAATTTATTTTTGAACAAATGTGATCATTTTTTCTCAATTGATTTTCAGGAAAAAAGTGATAATGCAAACAGTACAACGTTCATGTAAAATTTTTACTGTTCTTCCACGATGTTGATAAATAAAATGAATAGAAAATTAGGAACGAAATTTTTATTTTATTTCACAATTCATTGCTAATACTATGAATCTAACAATAATTATTAAATAAAACAAGTAGAACAAGAAGAAAATGATCCCCACAAAGTTTGCTACTTCTGGATGGAGTCCAATTCTTCCAGCGAACCGCCTTCATCCATAGCTTCAGGATATCTGGTCGTTTGAATGGAAAACTGTACCAAATGAATTTACTCTTGCTAGCCAAGTCGCTAATTATTCATTAAATAGCAAAATCTAATATTATCAATTCACCCGTGAAAAGATATTTTCCGATAATCGTACTCGTTTTTGCATCCAAACGCTACACAAGACACCACCATTGTTTTTTTATATTCGAATTTCAAATATAGTTCAAATCGAAACTATTGCCGAAGCAATCAACAAATTACACTAACGCAATATGCTGCTTTACACGAGGAAGGCAACGAAACTAATAGCACAGTAGAACACAAAAAATGTATATCTTCACTAATATTGTACGTATTTAACAAAAAGAATCCCCAAACTAATTAATTTTCACTTAAAAGATAATTTATGCATACAACCGTAATTCATTTGACTGAGTAGGACATAGACAGGTTACCTTAAATAAGGCTATCTCTGTTTCAGCTGCCCCTGTCTCACTTTACGTTCAAAAGTATACAGTCGGATCCGTTCCAGGTACAGAGTTCAGTGGATCTGAAGAGGTTCCTTCCTATCTATCCTTGTCTTGAGATAGATCAGGTTAAACCATGATTGTGAAATGCAAACCACAGACAGATAACTACAAGGATAGATAAGCCGACAAACCGGAGATAGCGATCTATCCCTTATCTTGGTTAGGTTATTGAAAACGGCCGTTAACCACTCATCAACCAAAGATCGAGTTGTCGCAAATCGGTCTCTAATAGCCATAAGTCTTATACGTCGATCTTGAACTTCAGTTGTGCCCATTCGACGTCCAGTGCCTACTCTTCTTCGATTTTGGGCATTATCAAACCACGCTCGACAACATCTCATAACAGAAGTTGGAATTCTGTTCATGCGGTTAGCGATGTCTCGAAATGACAACCCCGCCTCCCGTAGACCAATAATTCGACCTCTTTCAAATTCACTCAGCATTTCGATAAATTCCGCGTACACATGCTCTAGGCATTTTAATAACAACCAAACGTCGACTTTGGATCTCCTCGATCAGCTGGTTTGTTGTAAATTTTAAAGAATTCGCATAAAACGACTACAATATTTAAATAACGAAAAATGTCTACATGAAAAAACCTTCACTATTTTCTTCTCCAAATTTAATAATTGTTTTACTTGTTGTATCTATGTTTCACCAGAAAAAAATTGAAATTTGAAAAGTTCTTTCTGGGTGTTGCAGTTTCTGTCAGTTAGTATACTTTGTGTTCTCAATGCTCTGTTTAATCTTTCACCAATTGATTTTTGTCCACATGTTTTCTACTATCTGCATTCATTTTCATCCGTCTGTAAAGCTGAAAGTTTTTGCTTCAGATAACGACCATGAAAAATTAACTCCTGCGTCAATAAAAACCTTGTATCCAATCATGATGATGCAACCAATGACACGATATGATAAATTATCTAATAATTTCCATAATAGGTGCTGGTCAACACGTGCTAACACCATTTCCTCTTGTCCAAGGATTAGAGAAGCTCCGATACTCTCGGATAAAGGCAGTTTTCCTAGACAATGCTCCGACAATATATATTATGTAAACACAAATAGATCTTATCCTATTGGCTTGCAATGTTCGTCAATCAGTGCTCAAACAGCCAACATCATGTCAGGTCCTGAAATGGCATTAACCACAACAAGAGACTATGTGTCACAAGCGGCTTTTATCTCACCGATAATTCAGAATTGAAGACGATAAACATGTTTCCCGATTTAGTATCGGTGGAATTATGTTCCCCCGATACAATTGGATGTAAAGGGATCTTCATCGAGACAGTATCGCTTGATACATCACCTGGTATTGTTGCGCTCGAGATTGATGAAGTTTTAGATCTACATGATTTAGTTCAACCTCTAAATAAATCAAAGTGTACACTATCGTTAGGCTCCCAATCAAGTGTTTTTCAGGCAGAAATAGGGTAAGGAGGCTCAAGTCGTACCCCTCAAGGAAATAATGCTGTTATATTTAATGCCATCCAGATAAAACAAAAATTTTTACATGAATATAACCTCCATTCAGTTACCTTTCGATCGCCATTCATGTGTGCTTAAGAAACTTCTGTCAACATAGATATTATATAAGTTTTTTCAAATGTATCTTCGGTACGACTAAGGCGTCTCATCGCCTAACTCGTACCGGATATAGCCTAAGTCGTACTTAAGAAATTATAAGATCTATTCTGAATAGCTCAGGAAAAAATAAAACACCACAACTAACTTAAAAAAAATGCAAAGAATTTAGTCTTATCTTTTAGATCAACTAAAAATACATTTCTTTGGCAAATTCTCACAAAATCAGGCAATTCGTAAAATAAAAAATAAAAATGTTTTGAAAATACAACAATTTTCAATTTAAAAATTGTTGTGATTGGACACAGATATCACATATTTCTTTATTTTGCTTTCTGGCGGATCCTGACAGTTGTTCAGTGGGTGGGGGGGGCTGAATTCTTTCAAGAAGGGGTCATGATTTGATAGATATTTTTTACTAATATCATAGGAGTTGAAGACTTGTTATATTCAATACAGGCTTTCTTCTTCTATTTGTGTTTTGCTTGGTTTCATTTTCATTTTTGTATAGACTGGAAGCTAATTGAATAGTTGCATCAGTCCCCTCGTTGATTTTCATAACCACTGTTGTTGAGTGTGGAACAGGTGATGGAATATCGAAATAAGACTCTATTTTCTGCTCGTCAACATTGTCAGTTTCAAAATTCACTATTATTGAAGGCCAGGATGAATACAGCTTTCTGAATACGGAAGTCGTTCCAGTACGGTTAAGTAATTTCCTGCAGGTACGACTAAGGCAAAGAGGTACTTCAAGGTTCAAAGTGAATTTACTGCTTGTTACATTCCTCCTTTTGAAAGCGGATAAATATTATGGAAAGAAATGAAAAGAGCAAATACTTCCCTGTGAATCTAAAGGGACATTTTTTACGTTAAAAGGGAGTTTAAACTTATATTTTTGGCTTGGCTTGTGATCGTCTATGTTTGGTAGGACTCTATGCTATGTTGTAGTAACTCAGATTCGTAACAACTCAGATTAATGAAATATAGGATGGGAAATATTGAGGTGAAATAGATAAATAACACACTAGATTGGACACAAGGGTGGAACAGGCCTTTATTGGTCCGGCGAAGCAGTTCGAGGGAACGGCTTCCTAAGGGAAAACAAACCAAATCCAATTCCTCATTGGATTTGAAAGCAAAAACCCTTATAGCATTACAGGTGAAATGTTTACAATCCATAGATCAATAATTAATAAGACGAGCACTGGTGGTATGTACAATATGGAACTTCCTATACCCTGGTAAGGTTATTACTGGCACAATCCTGATAAATAGTATAATTCAAGTTGTTCTAAGGTTATAGGCATATAAAGTGTCTCACCTGATTATTATTGAAATTCCTATGCAGTGTGTTTGTAGTTCCTAGTGTAAGAATCCTTCCTTCCAAGTGTTACGAGTAAAATCCTATTAGTACGTTGGTTTGAAAGTGAAGGTAAACTCCTTATATTTCCGGTTGACTGATGAACGTTGGCACCTTCAAAGCACTCCTTGCTTATCCGGTACGCCATGGCCCGAAGACGAGGCTTGGTTTACTGAGGACGTTCGTTTAGAGAACTCTTAGAGGAAGTCTCACTGCCACCGTTGTGGCGGATGTTTTCCTTGGCACAGACGACATAAACAGTTTATCCTAGGCCTCCAAACCATGTATTGTTGTACTTGAAATATTACTCTAAAAGTAACAACTCCAATGCCTATACCATAATGTCAATTGAATAGTTAAATGTGCAGAAGTTCTTACCAACGGTATAAGAATATTCCAAGTGGGTTGATAGTAGAACGAAGTTCCACAATATTCAATAGGAATGCAATAATAAAATAGATAAGCTTACATGGGGTTAAATCCTGTGAATAGAAAACAGTATCATATTAAAAAGCAGAACGTACATACCAGTGAACAAAGGAAGCGACTTTAAAGAGAATCTAAAATGGCGTATTCCTAGAAGAGGAACTCTATTTCAAAGAATTACCTATTGAAAAATAGAAGTGAATCGAATCAAGAACGAACCAGAAGTAAGAGTGAAAGGCTGAAGTCAAAAAAAGGGCCCTCCATTTGTTGTCGTTCTCGGAGGTTAGTTTTTCTTCCACAGAATCGCATGTCTTCGATGGTCACAGAAGAACAAGAGCACATCATGGTGGATTTTCGATATGATTAAAATCTCCTATTTATAAAGATGCGAATTGCCTAAAGTATTGCTTGAAGTCGTACTACTATTCATCATTCATAGAATTATAAAATAATATTAGAAAAGTTTCATTCAACGTAGTTCCACGTTTCGACAATAGACAGCGTTGCAGAGTTGGAAGCCATGAAGTCGGTCTGGCAACGGTGCATTTCATTTTCTTAAAGGGTAGGAAATTCAGAAATGGTACATGCTATAACCTCAAATAATTCTACAGTTTGAGTAATACACTTACTTTTCGTTCTCTAATGCCCGGCTCGTCGTCCAATTTTAATGATTCGCTTGCACGACTATTTAGTTCACGTCAAAGTAATTAGTGACACTTTCTATAAGCAACAGCTGAGATATCATAGGGGTAAGACTTAAGCGGTAGTACGACTTGAGCAACCTTACCCTACTTGCAATCGAAAGATGCGTAGACCTGATCCTGGACAGAAACTGAAAAGGGTGCTCCATTCTGATATTCAAGCAGCTATCAAAGCACTGAACCCTTATCAATCTATGAACTTTAAAACTATAAATGAATCTGAACAAAAAACCTAAATGAACTTCCTGAAGATGGTAATTCCTATAGAATTTCAGTCAGTTAAGGAAAGTATACCACTGGAATATCCAATATTTTTTCACCCAAGGTCAGTTGAATTTAATAATTCTCAATCACGCCTAAATGAACGTTCCTTGTTTCATCAAAAATTCGATGTAATCCCCACAACTGCTAATCAAATTCTTCATCAGATATTTATTAAGATCGCAAATAAGTGAATGAAATTCTTCACATTCATCGCTAAACTTTCCCTGTTTTCCTATTCAACAGGCGTAAAGTCATTTCCAATATCTCATGCCTTTCTGCGAAACGAAATTCCACAGGTTCTAATCTTATTCGTAATCTAAGAAACTGTAGCTAATCTCAGGTATTCAATAACTGCAAGACGTGTACAATATCTGCATTATTCGAACAGTATGAAACGCCAATGAAACAAACCTAATTCTAATTGCTCGATAAGTAGAGGTGCACATATGAATGAATATTCACATATGAACTGTTCAAATTCTTAATTTTTCATGGCAAAACATAGATAGTATAGCCAAGAGTAAATTATTAAATTTGGAGAAAAAACTCGTGAAGGTTTTTGTGACCTGGATATTGTGGTCGTTTTTTGCAATTTTTTCAAACTTTTCAACGAACCAGCTGTTGAAGGAGATCTAAAGTCGATATTCAGTTGTTTTTCAAATGCCTAGAGCCCGTGTACGCGGAATTTATAACCAACTAAGTGAATTTGAAGCTGGTTGAATTATTGGTCTACGGAAGGCAGGGTTGTCATTTCATTTCGAGGAATCGCTAACCGTACGAACAGAAATCCAACTACTGCTATGGTGTTGACAAGCGAAGTTTGATAATGCCCAAAATCGAATAAGAGTAGGCACAGGACGTCGAAGGGGCACAAATGAAGTTCAAGATCGACGTCGGAGACTTATGGCCATTAGAGACCGATTTGCTACAACTCGATCTTTGGATGAGTGGTTAGGAGAACAAGACCATTCTGTAACTGTCCGCACGGTTAATCGCTTGATAAGGTCTTCTTGACTGCAGCACTATCGACTCCATCTTGTGTTACCTCTGACGATTGAGCAGCGCCGGCAACGATTACAGTGGTGCAGAGGTCAACATTGGAATGTGGAATGGCATCAGGTCGTCTCTTCTGATGAATCTCGAATCACCTTTGGTGCACATGATGCCCAAAAAGGGTTAGACGACGTCGGGGACAAAGACGTGAACCTAAGTTTTATGTTGAGCGTCATGTACACCGGACAGTAGGCGTAAATCATCAAACACATCAAACATCATGTGATCACACGCTCCAATATGAAAATTCAACCATGATTCAAAAGGTAAAATGGCAATTTTAACTCAGCGTAGGCGGTAGCAATAAACGACGTCGTATTTCTTCATAAACGTACACATGAGCACCGTTATTCCAGAGAAAATTTCCCAAATGTACTGTTTTTTTAATGTTATGGCCTATTATCGCTCTTAATTCAGAATGGTTGAAATTTATGAAGTCTTAGTGGAGAGGGATGTAGAAAAAGATGGATTCGATAAAATAATACAGGGTGTTGGCGAATTGAAGATAGAAATTGAAAGGGGAGATTTTCTGAATATTTTTTAGAAAAGATCTCCCATAAACATGGGGCCTCAAACGTTTTGCTTTTGCGATATACAGTTTGTATTTCAAGGTGAGGCTTTTTCTTGACGGGTGATAGAACTCTTCAGAATGAGTCATTTTACCGAAAATTTCTTCTATGAAATGTTCGATTTAAAAAATTTATGAAAAGCGGCATTTGGCAAAATGATCTGTTCTACGCCCTAGCATTTTTTGCAAATTTGTTAGATAAGAAGACAAAAAACAAGAGATGTTGATATCTACGGAGGAGCAGGCGAGGGAGCAGGTTCGGAGGAAGGGATTCTCAGATTCACCTAGAAACTATAGAATATTCTAGCTTCATTTTCGAACCAGGGGCATAATTAATATGAAAATTTCTGGTGAAATGACATATTTTGATGAGTTCTACCCTCTGTCAATGTATTCCACCATAAACTGGGCAAACTTGTGTAGATTTCATTCTTGGCTCATATGACATATACCCTGTTTTCGACGCATAAGCGAGATACAGGGTGTTCAATGTCTACTTTGAGCAATATTTTGTCAACTGTGATGAGTTATGCGTGATATTTAAAATGACGGTTTCTGGTCACATCCTAGTATTTTGGAGGGCTCAATTGAATTATAGTGTAGAATTTTGAAAAAAAAATTCAAAATGGCGGAACATCTGCAAAGTGGGCATTTTTTTTCGGTTGCCAATTCAGAAAGCATAATTTCAACATACTCGAACCCAACTTTTTTTTTCACATGGCCTCAGTGAAAAAAAAATTTCGCCCAAAATTTTCGGAGTTTTCCATGGTTGAAGTATTTTCAATTCTGAATACTTGGATGAAAACAGAATGAAAATATATCAGTTCGTTTTTTTTGTAGCCTTCCATAGATTACGCTCGGAGTACTTGCATAATTTTTATTTGAAAAACTGGAGGCCGTACGGAGGCCAAAATTGTGCCTCTGGGCTGCCAGAATGACCCAGATAGAAATATGAATTTATGAACCAAAAAAAAAATTTTTCGAAAAAATAAGAAAAATTTTTTCCGGAAAACTTTGGTAAGATTCGAACTCTACACTCTCGATTAACTAGTGTTGCTTTGGTAACGGACATTTAAAGGATTAGAATCAATCCAATTCATACTCGTAGAGTTCGATTCCTACCAAAGTTTTTTGAACAAAAAAATTTCTTGGTTTATAATTTCACATTTTTATCCGAGTCATTCTGGCAGGCAATCAGCACAATTTTGACCCTCGTACGGCCTTCAGTTTTTCAAATAAAAATTAAGAAAGTACACCGAGTGTAATCTTCGGAAGGCTTCAAAAAGAAAAACCAATTGAAATTTTTTCATTCTGTTCTCACCCAAGTATTCAGAATTCAAGATAGTGCAACCATGAAACATTCCAGAAATTTTGGGCGATTTTTTTTTCATTTAGGACATGTAAAAAAAAAAGTTGACTTCGAATTTTGAAAAAAATTTTGTTACGGAAAATCTTAGAAAGTCTGTTAGGTTGAAAATGTGCTTTCCAAATGGGCAAACGAGAAAAAAAATTTCAACTTTGCAGGTTTTAGACCATTTTGAATTTTTTTTTCAGGATTCTACACCACATTTGAATTGGGCCCTGCAAAATACTGAGATGCGACTAGAAACCGTCATTTCAAATGTCACGCGTAACTCACCAAAGTTCACAGAATATTGCTCAAAGTTGACATTAAACACCCTGTATCTCGCTTATGCGTCGAAAATGGGGTATATGTCATGAGGCAAAAATAACTTTCTCGATGTCGACTACATGGCTGTATATGTTTGTCCGGTTTATGGTGAAACACCCTGTATAATATATATCTCTCAGGCCAGCATCCACCGTGATGCTTATACCTTCAGTTTTCTCCTTAGTTATTGTTAGTATATGAGGTACATTTATATAGGCAACACCGCATACTTCTGTCATACGACTCTATGCTCTCTGTCAATATGTTTTCGGACAGACAGCTAAAATGACATAGTGTGATTTTCCCGCTAGTGTTAAGAGAACAATGAATGTTATTAAGTTGTAAGGTATTTTCTCTAAATAAAACTGCAATAAGTAAATCGGTGCATATTTAATCGATCCATAAAATCATATTAACATGGTAGCAGAGCGTGGTTATTAGAGCGAGTCAAAAATCAGAGAAAAAAACTATATTTGGAAGGACACAACAAGAAGCAACGTGGAGAATGGCGGCAAAAAGTAATGATATTAATATTCCCATCTTCGATGGAGCAGATTACAATAATTGGAAAATACGTGTACTGAAATTCCTACAGTACAAAAAGTGCAAAGATGTTGTGATGCGGGAAAAAACAACCGCCGATGATAATAAATGGGATGATCGGGATATTCAAGCAACTAACTATATTTACAGCGCCATAACAAACAAACAGTTGGAATACATTAGCGATTTGGATTCAGCTTATGAAATTATCCAAAAATTCGATGAGATGTACCTGAAAAAATCGACAGCTCTACAAATTGTTTGTCGACATAACCTCGAAAATGTGAAATTAAAAAATTATGCAGAAGTATCCTTATATTTTGATGATTTTGAAAGAACCATAAACGAATTGAAGCAGGCAGGTGCAGTTATAACAGAACAAGAAAAACTTAACTATATGTTGAAATCGCTACCACAGAACTATAGTCATATAGGAGATTTGATAGACGTACTTCCTGAAAAGGACAGAACGGTAGATTATTTAAGGAGCAAAATAAAATTAAAAAGTGCAGAGGAGAAGGATAATGAGACAGTAAATGACAGCTCGAATGTTTTTCAAACAGAAACAAAAACAGCAACGCAAAATAATTGTTTCAACTGTGGTAAGCCAGGCCATTTACGAAGAAATTGTCGTTCCAGAGGTCGAGGTTATAGTGGATTTAGAGGACGTGGATTTTCCAATAATAGAAATTTTCATAGAGGACGAGGAAGCTATCCTAATAATCAACAAAGGAATTATCCCAAAGAACAGCAAAGAAGTTATCAACATGAACAATATGGAAATAGTTTTCACACAACTATTGCTAACTCTGCGACAGTGAGTGAGAAAGAAACAACTGAAGGACAAATAGAATGGTTACTTGACAGCGGTTGTACAGACCATATTGTCAACACCGATGTATATTTTGACACTTATGAGACATCAAAGGAAACTGTGAAAGTCAAAGTAGGTGATGGAAGAATATTAGAGGCAACAAAAGTGGGAAATATTAAAGCTAATTTCCTAGTATATGGTGAAAAATCAGAAATTTATTTAACAAATGTCTTTTACGTCAAAGAAATGAAGGCAAATTTGCTGAGTTACTCCAAAATAACAGGAAAGAATTCAATTGTCTCCAATGAAAACTGTCGAAAATATATAACCCATATGGAAAACTTATAGCAGTTGCTACTAAATTTGAGAGGTTATATAAAATGAACTGCTATGTAAACAAAGCAACGCTGGAGGTAAATGTGATCAAAGGCCACATTACTACAAAAGAAAAACTACATCGTACTTTAGGACATATCAATTTCAACAATTTGGAAACAATGTGTAAGTATGAAGCATTGGATGGATTACCAAAAATGATTGAATCAGAATATTTGAAGTGTGCTACATGTATTCAGAACAAAATGCATAATTTACCATTTCACAATAACCGCAGAAGAGCTGAGGATGTGTTGCAGATTGTCCATACAGATTTAAATGGTCCACATCAGACAGCAGGAAATCATGGGGAAAAGTATTTCCTAAGCCTTATAGATGATTACAGTAAACTAGTCAAAGTTTATTGTATTCGATCAAAAGATGAAGTCTATGATTGTTTAGTGCAATATGTGAATGAAGTAGAAAATCTTTCTGACAAGACAATAAAAGAATTGCGATGTGACAATGGTAAGGAATATATAAATTCAAAAGTTTTTCAGTTTGCCAAAGATAAAGGGATAATAATAAAACCTTGCCCAGCCTATACACACGAACTTAATGGTACCGCAGAAAGATACAACAGATCATTGATGGATATGGGTAGATGTCTTTTATCAGAAGCAAAAGTTGCAAGAAAGTACTGGCCGGAGATAATTAAAGCTGCTGCATATATTAAAAATAGAACATTCACAAATACGATCGAAAGAAAAACACCATACGAAATATTCTTTAAAAGGAAGCCAACATTTAAGTATCTAAAAATGTATGGCAGTAAGGTCTTTGTACGAATACCAGAAGAAAGAAGAAAATCAAAATGGGACGTTAAGGCAGAAAGAGGAATCCTACTAGGTTATAGTGACACTGGATATAGAGTATTGATTAACAACAAAGTAGTAATAGCCAGACATTGTGATATTATAGAAGAAGACGTAACATTATGTGGATTTGACGATGATAAAAATGGACACATTGAAGAAGGAAAAGGAGAAAATACTGCAGAAAAGGTGGATAGCACTAATAGTAATGAATTAGATGAAAAGGAGGAAGAGAATTCAAGGAGAAAAGTCAAGCCACCACTACGATTCGACGAAGAATTTGGTTATTATTGTGTGAATGTTAATTATAGTAATACTGTGATTCCAGAAAATTATCAGGAAGCCATAACATGCGATGATTCAAATAAATGGAAGGAAGCTATGAACCATGAAATGGAAAGCCTAGTGAAAAATCAAACATGGACACTTGTCGACAAGCCACAGATGAACAAAAAGGTGATTGATGTGAAGTGGATCTACAAGAGGAAGAGTGAAAATGAATATAAAGCCAGGTTAGTAGTTAGAGGCTACCAACAAACTGATTTTATTGATGATACCTATTCTCCTGTAGCTAGAATGCCAACCTTAAAACTGTTATTATCATATTGTTGTCAAAATTCCTTGCAAATCCATCAAATGGATGTAGAAACAGCGTTTCTTAATGGTAGAATTTTATCTGAAGTCTACGTGAAACAGCCAATCGGCTATGAAAATGGCACTCAAAAGGTTTATAAGTTAAATAAGTCATTGTACGGGTTAAAGGAAAGCCCACGTGCATGGTATGAATGCTTCAATGAATTTCTGACCGAACTAGATTTTGAAAGATGTAAATATGATTACTGTTTGTATTTGAAAAAGGAAAATGACATAGTAGTTTACATTTTATTGTTCGTTGATGATCTCTTGATATGTTGTAGTAACAAAAATATTATTGATGATATTAAAATCGTGTTATGTGATAAATTTAGAATGAAAGACCTAGGAAAGGTAAAGAATTACATTGGTATAAACATTGAATACAATTATGATCAAGACAATATTTTAACATTGAGTCAGGAACATTACATTGAATCTTTAGCAAAACGGTATAATATTGAAAATGCGAAATTGTACAAAACACCTATGGAAATAAATTTGAAATTGGAAAAATCTGAACTAAATGAAAATGTTAAATATAGAAATTTGATAGGTGCATTGTTATATATAAGTTCTGGCACTAGACCAGATATTTCTTTTTGTGTTAATTACCTGAGTCGTTTTCAAAATTGCTGTGATGAAACACATTTCAAATATGCTCTGAGAGTACTTAAATATTTATTCTTGACTAAAAACTTTAAATTAAAATATTATCAGAATGGTAATGCTGATATATTGGATTGTTTTGTCGATTCTGATTGGGCAGGAGATGTAGTAGATAGAAAATCTACTACTGGATATGTGATTAGATTATTTGGAAATGTTATCTTGTGGAAATCAAAAAAACAGAACTGTATAACTAAATCTTCAACGTTTGCTGAATACATAGCTCTATCTGAAGCAGTAACGGAAATAAATTACACAATATGTTTAATAAATGATGTTTTCAACAAAATCAGTGAACCAGTCAAAATATTTGAAGATAATTCAGGTGCAATAGCCATTGCTAATTATGGAAATTTCACAAAGAACTCTAAATATATTGAAGTACATCATCATTATATTCATGAAAATGTTAAGGAAAGAAAAATTGAAGTTATCAAAATAGAGTCTGAAAACAATATTGCTGATATTTTAACTAAGGCATTAGGAAATGTTTCTTTAAGTTCTTTAAATTCAGAGATTTGTTAAATATAAATAAATAATAAATAGACATTAAGATGTATAGCCAGAGTGTAACAGTAGAATAAGTTGATTTATTTTTTTTTTGTCATAAGAGAATTTTGTTTGGTAAAGTGGAAATGGATAAGTTCAAATATTGTTTGTTGCAGTATAAATGTAAGGAGGTGTGTTAGTATATGAGGTACATTTATATAGGCAACACCGCATACTTCTGTCATACGACTCTATGCTCTCTGTCAATATGTTTTCGGACAGACAGCTAAAATGACATAGTGTGATTTTCCCGCTAGTGTTAAGAGAACAATGAATGTTATTAAGTTGTAAGGTATTTTCTCTAAATAAAACTGCAATAAGTAAATCGGTGCATATTTAATCGATCCATAAAATCATATTAACAGTTATCGTTCTGATGACACTTTGTGTGTCAGATCTCTTTGTATAAGTATAACTGAGATTGTGAGGTCTAGTCAAGTTGAAAAAACTTTTTATTAGAGCACAATGGATTTCATTCATAATCCAACATTTATGGTCCCCTCTTTCAACCAATCATACCGCTCGACAACGAATGAAAAGTGTTCGAAAACTATCCACGTATTCCCATTTTTCATGTCCGGATTTTTCATTGAACACGTTACACGAAATATCAATTGAGCGCCCAGCCACACGAGAGAATAAACGTGTTTCCATAGGTTTCGCAATATGGTCGAATTTTTTCGGTTCAAACTGATATAATGACACTGTTCATTGTGAACGATTCGCAGTAAACCGTGAACTGACAGCATTTCGGCATCACCAATATCAATCAAGCAGAAATTCCCATCGATCCCCGGCCGTATTGAAACACTCGAAAAAGCTGGACCCAGTATCGGAGTCCATTTTGCAAATGAACCAATTTAAAAACTATTCAAGTCCCACTCGTTCGCGTTCGCCAACGTTGACACGGCACGGGGTTCGGCAGTACCGATCCCAGCAAGCCGACGGAGCAATTTGTATCAATTCTTCCTGACTGTTACAAATCAAAGTGAGATTAAATTTGAATTCGCGTGTAGTGCGATAAATCCGGTTGGGCTTAATTAGCAAACAGTACCAGATAAACCGCATAAAAATTCATGTTTCGCGTCCGTGCGTACACGGGGCCAGGTCGATGAGATGGACGAGGAGCAGGGTTGGGTCAGCCGGTCAGCACAGGAGGATTTCATGGAGTCGAGGTGCATTTTGCGA
Source organism: Adalia bipunctata (assembly GCA_910592335.1). Taxonomy (NCBI): domain Eukaryota; kingdom Metazoa; phylum Arthropoda; class Insecta; order Coleoptera; family Coccinellidae; genus Adalia; species Adalia bipunctata. The sequence continues at coordinate 20,200,194 of OU342955.1, forward strand.
AATTGTCCTTATAGGGTGTTCCTAAATTGAACGTACAAACGAAAAAAAAAGATCCCCTAAGTAGGTTAAAGAAAAAAAGACCCATAAACATTGGGTCGCAAACGTTTCGTTGTCGAGATACAGAGTGTTTAAGTTTGAATTTTTTTCTCGAATTCGGTGCCAGATACGACAAAACTACAAGAAACGGAAAAGTTTAGTATAACAACAAAGCTTCTTTTCACATCTTTCCAATTCAACAGTTGCTCACAAAAAAAAGTTCTGGAGGAAAACAGGTGATAGTGTTGCTGACAAAATATCAGCCTGTAATAATATACTTAACATCTATGCCAAATTTCAAATCCCGAGATACAAAGTTCAACACTTTGTATTTCGGAAACGAGACGTTTGCAACACCATGTACACTAACTGACAAAGAAACTGCCCAGAAGGAGCTGTTTAAATTTCACATTTTTTTTCAATAAACATGGATCAAACATACACACAACCAAACTTATATGGAATCACCCAGTATTAAGATGAAATATTATTTTGATATCTTTTTCGTTAGAAGCAAATAAAAAGTGCATGTGTTTACTCACAAAAACAGTTAGGTTCATAAGCACTTGATAAGATTTGGCTTTGCTTTGCAGTGTCGATTTTACCATTTCTTTCGAACGTCGCAGTGAATTTATATTTTGTTTTTTTGCGAAGTTTAAAAAAAAATGACTTATGTGGGGTTATCGGAAGTCCAGAGAGGAAGAATTATTACTATGGCAGAACAAGGTATGTCACAAAGACAGATTGCAAGAACGGTGGGGGTTACACAAGGGGTTGTTTCAAAAACCTATGCAAGGTTTCTGGAGTTAGGAACCCTAAAGAATAGGCCGAGAAGAAGTCGTGGAAGAGTAACTACAGAAAGGCAGGATCGCTTCTTAGCCCAAACAGCAAGAAGAAATCCTGCAGTATCTCATTCAGAGCTTCAAAGGCAATTTTTGCAAGCTACAGGTGTTAGTGTTTCTGTCGAAACTATCAGAAAAAGACTTCGCGCTCGAGAATTATTCAAGAGAAGAGCGTTAAGAGTTCCAGAACAATCAAGGCAAAATAAAGTTGACCGTTTTAATTGGTGTTTAGAGCATGAAAATTGGACTATTGAAGATTGGAAAAATGTCTTATTTTCGGATGAGACCAGAATTGGCCTACGATCAGACGACCGGCGTGTTCGCATTTTGAGAGGTAGAGGGAGGCAAGCTAGGCTCCAAGCTGCAAGACCGATCCCTAAATACAAAGGAAGTACTGTAATGTTTTGGGGCGGCATTATGTTTGGTGAGAAAACTCCTTTAATTCCCATTAGACAATTTTTCCTATTTATGCAGGATAATGCACCTCCACATACCAGCAGAGTTGCAAAAATTTTTTTCGAAACAGAAGGTGGTAACGCAGAGCAACTTATACAAGCGGCTTTAGAGGAATGGGCAAATGTTACAGAAGAAGAAATTAACAACTTAATAGAAAGCATGCCTCGTCGAATTCAAGCCTGTATCAATGCCAGGGGTGGTAATACTGATTATTGATTTGTTAAAATCGTTTTATTTGTTGTTCAATTCTCAGTTACATAAAAATTATTTTTAGAGAAATTTACACTTTTAATTTTCTGTTCTATTATAAAAATAATCTTTTAATAATTTATATTATTTTTGTAATAAACTTGTTTTGGGAAAACTGCTCTTCACTTTTCAGCGACTTTTTTTCAATTAAAATTCGTTTTTTCCAAATAACAGGGTGATTCCATATAAGTTTAGTTGTGTGTATATCGAATTTTTCATGACTTGAAATATTTCTAGCCATTTTGGATAATGAATTTAATAGATTAACTATTTCTAATCTCAAGAATAATCGCTGACACATTAACTATAGAAATATTATTTCAGCAATCGATGGTTTCAATCATAAAAGCATAGAGTTCACGAAAGAGAATGCATATTCAACGGCCTCCTAGGCAACGCCAGCCTGCTTATAATTCAACAGTCAATAAAAAAGCAGTAAAAGTATTAAAATTTTTTTCTCAGGTAATCATGTGAATTGATATATGATACATTTTCGAAATCAGCAAAAAATTCGCAGCAAGATAAAATAACTTTCGACAATAGTTTACGTTTGAGAAATCAAAAATCCTTCTCATTTCTCGAAAACAGCTGGCTAAAGCAAATCAATCATATTATATTTGAATTACTTAAAAAAAAGTGCCTGTAGAATGTGTCAACAGATTTACAATAGGAGTTCAAACGAGCGAGTTATTGAGCATTATTGAAAATGACAATTCCTCAATTTTCGCTCATATCTCAAAATCTATGAATGATTAGTCGGGTCTGTTTTCAGATTTGGATTATTCAGGAAGAAAGCGCTGGAGAATGTGTTCTCCATTTTCTTCTAGCTGCTCTAGTTCTCGAGATTCCCTCAGTAGACAACGAATTTTGCCCACCCTGTATAGATAACTGTAGACAAACACATCATTTACTCCTCGCTATACTATCTATGTTCTACCAAAAAAATTGCGTTGGAAAAACACATCATTAACAAATTTATTGTGAAAATGTAACCCTTCGTTTTTTGAATTATTTTTTTCTCCAAATTTGAATCATTTACTCCTTGCTATACTATCTATGTTCCCCCAAAAAAATATTGAATTAAAACAGCTCCTTCTGGGTGTTGCAGTTCTTTTATCAGTAAGAAAATGATGGGGTCGACTGGCTATAGAAGAACCTCTCAGAACCTCGACCTGATTGATCTTTTGTTCTCATACCATACTGAATCAGTTCCCGAGGGGATCACCAACCATCCTTATAAATCGTATGATCTTCCTAGGTGCTTGCGTTTTATGTTGGCCACCCTGTTTACAGAAAAGACCTTTATTTTTTCTCCACTATATGTTCTCCTGATTTCTCCCAGCTTCAAGAATCTACAGTTAAAATAATCGTACAATACAGAGCATGTACCTGGCTGATAATACTCTCAATTCTCATTATCGGTTTATTTATGCAGAATTTCAGAGACTGTTTCGAATACCTTTCCAAAATATCGCTAGGATTAGATATTGATTATAATTATTCTATGAAGGATCGATTGTTTGTGAAAGAATCTTTCAGCTCTGCGACCAGATAGATTTTTGTTTATAAACACTACTGAAGCAATTCCTGAGGACATCATCATCCATCCTCCTAAATCGCAGGATCTCCTTAGGAGCTCTCGCAATCATATAGGGAGGATCAAGAGTAGGCTCACATCAAAGAGCATCACGAGAAACAAAAGCATCCAATTGCCTGTAAAATTCAAGACAGTCAGTGGTAAGAGTAGTATTGTGAGGGCGATTGGTGTATTTAACTTACTTCCTAATGAATTGAAGATTTTTAACGGTTGATATACCAGGAAGAGTAAATTGAACAGATGGGTTTCATCAAATTTGTGATTGGTATTGTTGTTCATACTATTGTTGATGTCATATTGTTGTGATTCTTTTTCATATTGTTTGTATTATTATTACATCATATTATATTTTATGGTTGTAATTCATATCTTATTGTTTTTATCATAATCATGGTGGTAGATTGTGGAGGTGGGGTTTGGATTTGTCATATTCTGACGTTTTTGGGGTTTTCATTTCTTTCGAATTTTATTGGTTTCTTGTTTCTGTATGATTGATTTTCCGCACCGAGCTCACATTAAGGTAACTCGATTACCTCTGTGAGCCGCACATATTATAACACTTGTAACTTGTGTGTATTTCGGTGAATAAATAAATGAATAAATAGGTGTAAGTTCGTCATACAGGTAAGATCCTGGCACTTGGACTCCATATGTTCTCGATTTTCAATTAGTGTTCATAAAAAAATTTCAGTAAAATCGAACTTCAACTGAAAATTGTTGAAAGTTCTCAAAGACTTTTTGCTTATGAAACCACCCTGTATCAATATTGTCGCGTGAAAAACGAGCGAACGAAATATTCCATTTCAAGTATTTTTTTTTTGGGGAGGAGTTGAACCGAAAACGCTCGCGGTCTACTTGCTTATCCCCAAGCTCTGTCGCTCATCCTACGATTATGAAAAAATAATTCAGGAAATGTTTTATTTCCGACATAATCCCTCCTTAAGTCCAATATAATTATCACTGCGATGCTTCGGAAAGATGAGGGGTGCTTTGTGCACCATTCGTTTATCTCTACGTTTTGCATTCGAATCGTATTGTGCGAATACAAAAGTGCTACACAGATTTTATTCCGAGGAAATAAATTGTTGAGGGTAGCGTTTTCTCCGAATATCGGGTGGAACTCGAGTATTTTGTTTCCTTCCAGAATGCTTCAGTATGGAGGGTCTTGAAAGCCGATTATGAATTTTATTTTTTCGTCCATGAATAATAAGGAGATAATATTTGAATGGACACACAGATTTATGTTTTTATTTCACGAACAGTACTAGGGAATGTAAAAAACACCCCCTCGTAGATTCGACGGAAGAGCGGATTTCCACCAATCAAGAGGTGAACACCCCTTATGTCATTATTGAAAAAATTTATGTTGAAAATTCTGAAGATCTTTCTCCTTAACCGGCCGTTATACTCTGGACGATGGCACCGATACTCCATTCGAAAAGTTCCTTTCATTTTTTTAAGTTCACGCCTTCGATTTTCCACCTGAAAGCTTGATTTTTTTTAATTCTCCTGGGCATTTCAGACAGTTCTCTGCGATTTCACAATTTCTGGAAATCTTTTCAGTATTTCCATAATTTATTGCATTATCGTATCGCCTATCCAAATGAAATTTTTCTCAAAATCTAGAAAATTGATTTGTCGAGGGAATTTTTTGAAAAAGAATTCATGAACAACCGCCGAAAAACTATTTTGAAATCAATTTTCATAAACTTTCAAATTCAACCCGATTTTTTCATTCGAAAAAATGATTTTTTCGAAGAGTAGAAATTGGAGTGCCCTCAAGACATACTTCAACTTCAATTTCGAGAAAAAAAATCAAGCTTTCAGGTGAAAAATTGAAGGCGTGAAATTGGAAAAATGAAAGGCACTTGTTGAATGGACAATCGGTGCTGTAGCCGATCTTTTCATGCGAGAAATAATTTTATCGAAGAGAAGAAATTGGAGTGCCCTCAAGACATCCTTTAACTTCAATTCAAAGAAAAAATCAAGCATTTAGGTGAACTTGCAAAAAGGAAAGGCATTTTTTGAATGGAAAATCGGTGCCGACGCCGTAGCCGTCGAACAGAGTATAACGGCCCTTCAAGGGGAAAAGTATGGGTATGGCCCATCGCACTAGGGGCAGGACTTAGTGTTTAGTTATTCTTCGGCGAGAAGAGTGGTGAATGAAACACTTCGAGATTCAACCTTAGATGTGTATTGAGACATACATAAGAAAACGGTTTTACACTCTGTCTATGAACCAAATCCTCAAATAAGCGAAGCATGCTCGAAAATACCTGATATTTTCCCTTCTGGCAGTTAGACAGAAAAGGATGATGAATGTATCCTTCAAAGAAACACGTTGTTCGCTGTTAACTTCAGCCCCTTCAACTATCGATTCAACACTTTACAACGCTATTCCCCGAATAGCACTTTTTTTTTCATCCCTGCTTCGAGTTCTAACTCTACTTCTTACTCTGAAGTACTTCCGAAATCTTCCTACAACCGAACCCGAGCAAACTGAGAACCATCCCGTTTATGAATTCTCCAGCCATTGTCACTCCTTCGTTTTCCACCTCCCGTGGGCGGATTTCAAGAAGGGTGTCGTAATCATATGAGGTTTTCGGTTAGTTTCAGTTCGTGCGATCTAGCATTGAATTGACACCGTCTCGATATACAGGGTGCGGCACGGAGGATGGATGGTTTTAAAAAAATAATAAAAGCGTTAATTTTTACTCAAAAACACATTTATTGACGGAATCAGATTCTCAAGGAAATAGCATTTGAGACAGTCAAGTGTGGAAAATCACATCAGGCATGTGGTGGCCGAAATCGGTGATGCAGTGCTGGAGGCGCTCTTGGAAGTTCGCGTAGACTCTCTCCAACATCGCTCTCTCAACTTGGGCAACTTCCACGCGAATAGCCCTTTTCAATTCGCCCAGAGTTCGGGGCTTGGTCTCGTATACTCTAGCCTTGAGGTGTCCCCATAAGAAAAAATCGCGACGTACTGCGAAGAATGGCTTGTCGAACGCGTTCAACATTTTCAGGCGTTCGAACTGTTCGCACAGGTCCTCTTGGTCTTCTGTTGATCAGTTCACCACGTCTGCGAAGTGATTCAACCCAACGAAGGATGGTGTTTCGAGAGGGAATAGCTCTATTTCGATGAATATGGAAATGGCGACGAAACTCACGCTGCACGACCGTGACTGACTCATTATTTCGGACGAAACTATCATAGGCGAAAACACGATGCTCCACCATCCAAGGCTCCATGACGACAACTGGTAAATAAATGCTAGGAACACACGAGTCTAACGGCACCTTCCCCACTTCTCTCGTCCTCAGTGGGGGAAAGTTATGCCCATCTGAAAAACGTCCGCCCTCCGTGCCGCACCTTGTACAATACATTTTCGGCTTCTTGATTGCGTTTCATGACGAAACTTGATCAAAAAATCAACATCGCCATTGCTTATCTTTTCGCATACATCCTGTTTCTCACGTACTGAAACAAAGTAATATTCGAAGCCGTGAATATCAATTTAGAGGTTCATATTGATTAATCGCAATATCTATATTTTCACGTCCTTAGCAATGTATAATCAAGGATAATGGGAAGTAGGACAGCCAGTGAAACACAACTTTTTAACCGAGCAACGTTTCGTCAATATATTTAGACTTCTTCACAGCTAGAAAACAATTGACCATCACAGAATCTGTGAAAAACTTGAAGTGGAGACTCACCCTTAGTTAATTGTTGTAGGCTAACGATGTGATGCATAAAACATTGAACACACAGTGTATAAATAAAATCTTAGTCGAATATTTTCAATTAGAATAATAAATCAGGGCAGATATGACATTTGGACATTTAAAATGGAAAATAACCACAACAACAAATGACACCTTATCAACAAATTTATATAGGCGCAATAATAAAAGTACAGGTGTAAAGCGAACAAGGTAGACATGTTCATGTTACTTTCTCTCTCACAGCCGGCCTCTATTCACCTTGTACAGATTCAAAATGTTAGAATCCACAGAACTCAGTGTATCAGTTCTGTCATTCACAGTGGAGTTAATATTTATACATCATTTCGCTGATGCACCTCCTATAGTATATATTTTCATAGTGCAGTATACGTGCATTTTGGAAATCAAATGCATGTAACTCTTCAAAATTATGTCTTGCCAATGCCGTTTTCTCAAATTTATCACAATTCTTCGTCTGACAATCATATCTATGTTGCCTATAATTCTATTCTGGAGATACTGCTTCGTCTGTCCTATATAACTCTTATCGCAATCTAGGCAAGGTATCTGGTATATCAAATTCGACCTTTGTAATATGGAAGTCCTATCTTTTAAGGTCGCCGTTTGAAGCGCGTAGAAAAAGTCAACCGATAGAGGCGCCACCGTGCATTTTATGGAATATCTCCATAGACTTACATTATCTCTATGACTTCTATGAATATCTCTCTAATTATGAATGAAATGTACAAAGGCGCTCTCTATCCAAAAATCGCTGAGATATGAAATTAGTGAATATGTGGGTAAAGCAGGAATTTTTTCCCGCTAAAATTTGAATTTGGCCATTCTCTGCCAATTCCGTATTTCAAGTTGTTTTTCTGAATGAAATTATCTGTAGATTCACTTTTAATCGAAAGTTGAACTATTTTCATAGGTCTTTCGTTTGAAATAAATCAGAAGCAAGAGTTGGCTCATTTTCTTCTATTTTTCAAAGAAAAAAAATGAACTGTTGAAATGCAATTAATCTCAATTATCTCATTAAGAACTCCAATCCTTTCTGAGTTAACCCACAAAATTTCAGTTCTCAAAGTGAAACCATTTTCAAATGCAACTTGAAATAAAAACACACTACATTGAACGCCCACCTTAACTGATGAAATAATTTATTCACTTTTTGTGTGTTATAGAACACTGATTGAGCCTAATCGAAGAAGTCTTAATTTATAGACGAAACGTAAGAGCCGCATTTTTACTTCTAAGAGGTATCGCTGTGAGTTGTTTCCTGGGATATATTTCTTGGGATTTTCATTATTTGAACTAGGGTCATAATGGCTCAGTTAGCCCTCCGGGAACTGCTACTCATTCATTGACACCCAAGGATGTCGTTGATGGTGTTGATGAGACCGACAACATCCTTAGAAGCCTTGGCCGTTACCTCGTGGTTATCCAGGACCGGTTTCCTCATATGAATGGTTCTTAGACCAGCCAGCTCTGGACACTTACCATGTGTTCAGCCGTTTCTGCCTCTAATTCACAGAGCCTACAAATCTCATCTGTTGACTTTCCCATAAGTAACAAATGATGTTTGTACCGACAGTGCCACGCCAGCAGACCTACCATCACCCGAAACTCAGTCGTGACAGCTTAAGGAGCTAACTGGTATAGGTCGGTGAAATCATCACGAATTTCTTGGACTAAGTAAGTCCAGGAGTGTTCCTCCAGAGGGTTATTCTGTTATCCAACGGCCATTGTTGGATCGCTGCCTTATATTGGTGTTTTCCAAGCCCACAGAAAGGCTCAGGTCCAGCCGATGTTAACCTGGATGCATTTTCCGCAAGCTGATCGGATATTCCTTGGGATGAGCATAAAGCAACCCACACACGACACGAATCGAAACAATCGAGAACCAGACATCAAAACTATAAACTTGACCGTGAATTAAATCGAACATAAACGTTGTGGGTTGCGGACACACGTTTAACGAGCAAAAATCGAATCATCCTGCGGACAGGACCTGTTTGTCGACCAGGTGAACTCCTGACTAAGAAGATTAAAATACGAGCTGGCGATTTATGACGAACCCGGTGACGTTGGCGTTCACTTAGATTAGCTGAATTACGAGCCGGTAGGGGTTAAGCTGTCCGTTGGAATCTGGTTTCCGCCAGGATATTACTTCATATAAACATGGCCCGACCGCAATACATTCAAATTAGTGTCCGTTCGCTGCGGATGATTTGCTCGCCGTTCTCGTCTATGCAGAAGTTATAACTATCGTGGCTCAATGGAAATATTATGTTTGCAGATAAATCCTCGTCCCAGCCGGTATAGTGGAGAACTTTGCTGAATGGAAAGATGGCGCCGTGTAGTTTGGGTTTATGGAAAACGTCCCTTGTATAGTTTGCAAAGGATCGCTCCCATTCAACCTGAGCAAATCGGCTCAAGGAAAGCATCATAAACGTTGTTGTATAGGTTTGCGAATTCCTGAACCTTCTGGGTGGAAGAATTTTTAAATGCATATTCGTGATTAATTCGTTACACTCTTCATGAAAAACAAGAGGTTTTCCGCGATATCATTCACAACTAGTTCTCCTCTGTGCATTGCTTAGGTTATACGTGGGACGTTGAAGAAAAGATCCTCCTTTTGTGTATTGTTGACCCCTGATTGATAGAATCAATAGAGATTCTTCGACGTGACAACATTCCCAAGGAAACCTCCATCAAGCCACCTGCCGAACTTACAACACGGTAGCTCCAGTCACCCACGTGACGTCTTTTGATTAAGTGGAGTAATACTAATGTTTTTGAATCTGATCCTGTGTAAACCTACCTTACCTACCATTCATTTACCTTCATATATTCAAGAGACCTACATGGGTTACAATGATTTAAATTTCTCTTCGTTTGGTTCAAGACTCCTCAAATACTATCACCATAATCCATCATCATTACCATTTCAATACAATATTTTTCACTCAAGTGAATAATTTTTAATCTATGAATTCCTTTTTATCAATAAGTTTGGCAACAATCAGTTTAATTTCTCATCACATATGTACGGGGTGTCCCAAATTCGATGATCACTGAGAGCATCTCGAGAACCATAAGGGTTAGAGATAAAATGTTCAAGGACTCCCTATCTCTTTTTTCAAAATAATCAATTGCCAGCAAACAGATCCGAGATATCTGAATTTGTTCTCGAGTTACAGGGCGTTTTTGAAAATTTGCTGTTTCAAATATTTCGCTATATGTCGTTTTCTGTTTGGGATATCACGAAAATTAAAACAAGTTTTCTTTTGTAATTCGTATTGCCCATACGCTGCTTCCATCTGATACAACAAATTATTTGCCGTTCAAGTGCTAGAGAAAAAAGTTTGTGTTTTTTAAATGGGACACCCTATATTTTTCATCATTGCTTCTTAGCCGCAGATTCACTGAGTATCATCTAGTAACTGGTTTTTCGAAAATTTGATCCGTTTCAAAGATTTTTTCGTCTTCACTTGAATTGGGACAGCCTGTATATAAAGATTTTTCTTTTATTTGGAGATATTTCATTTTTCTAGTCTAGTTTCACGAACAAAATAAAATCACTTTTAACACAAATACCGTACAATGTTTTTTGTATTTTGATAATGAAATGAGAGAATTTGCAGTGACAATAAACTTCAAAATGCATTTCAAATAATATATTATATAATATATTATATTATATAATATATAATATATTATAATATATATTCAAATAATGGAAAGGTTGTTGTGAATGACAAACGTTGCCAACGTTATGATTACTAATAAATGAGAAAAGACGCTGTCATTTGAATTTCGTTCTTGTCCAATTTTCCTCTTGGGTTTTTAACTGCTTAATATGTTTGTCGAGAGTCCAATTATTGATAAAAGTGACGATTTGGTTGTTCCTGTGAATATTGCAGAGTCTGCAAGAAGAGCAAGTCGGGATTTAGGAGGGAACTTCAGTGAACCTGTTTTCCTGGCATACTCAGAAGAAAAATCAAACATATGGAGTTCATCAACTTTGTGGAGCAAATTTTCAATGATAAAGTCGAGGGCCCTTGTTAAAAATGGTGTGGATGTTAGAATAAAAATTTCGAGTAATAGCATATTTGAAACGGGAAAGTGAAGGATATTGTCCCAAAAAATCGAAAATTCTCACTAGTGAACAAGTTGAAAAGTTTTAATGAGGCACCAGATGAGAAATACTTGATGGTTAAGGTTTCAACTATTTTCGGATTATTTGGAGCCTGTCGGCGTGAAGAATTGTTGCCGAATTCCTCAAACTGCCAGAACCAAAGCAATATACAGGACACTGTTTTCGAAGATCCTCCGCTTCATTGCTAGCAGAATCAGGAGCAAATATTACGGATATAAAAAACATGGTGGATGGAAGTCTACGACGGTAGCCGAGGGCTATGTTGATCATTCCATTGCATATAGAAATGCCATTGCTGAAAAAATTCTCCCAACCTCAACAGATTTTGGATCATTATCATCCAATATTGTACTTCCGGTTTCTAGAAGTAGTGATGGTGCTGAGGATTCTGATGATGTGTTGCGAAGCTCCCTAACGTCACAGCGCATTAATTTCAGTAATTGTTTTAGTTTCACGATTGAAATTAATGTTCATAAGTAATGATTGTTAAATACTGATAATAAAAATTTGCAATTGCTGATTTTTTTCATCTGATTTCGTCATAAGAAAATGGAGTGCTAAAAATATTTTCAACACCAATGTTGGAAATATTTTCAACACGCTTCCACGTAAACAATCAATTATAACATTGCTTGCTGTCATTAAAAGTGTCACTTTTAATGCCAGTTGTACAAAAAAGTTTTAATTCGATTAATGTTAGTTTTTCATAGGATCGAAATTTTCAGGAAATATCGTATTCTTCTGTGATATCTCTTTTATTCAAGAAGATCAGTTCATTCAAAAAAACGAACTAGCCAAGCTGTCCCAATTCAAGTGAAGACGAAAAACTGAATATATTTGAAACGAATCAGACTTTCTAAAAACCAGTTACAGCATGATACTCGGTGATTCTGCGACTAAGAAGCAATGATGAGAAATTCAGGATGTCCCATTTAAAAAACACAAACTTTTCTCTCTAGCACTTGAACGGCGAAATATTTGAAACAGCAATTTTTCAGAAACGCCCTGTAATTCGAGAACAAATTCAGATATCTGGGATTTGTTTACTGGCAATCCATTATTTTGAAAAAAGAATTCGGAAGTCCTTGAAATAATTTTCCCTAACTCTGATGGTTCTCGAGATACTCCCAGTGATCATCGGATTTGGGACCCTGTACTTCAAAGAATTATCTGAAAAGACATGTGAACCCTAGAAAATATGTTGATTTTCAGCTATATTTCATTCATACAGCCGTCAAACAGCGAATAGGAACTATCTACATCTAATTTTGAATTCCCAGAAACATTTTTTCAGGAACACTCGAAAATGCATTCCCTTAATTGGTCCCTGTGTTTGGCTATTACAGACGTTATTGTTTTAATGGTTCCATTTGCATTTATTGCCCCTGTTTACGTTATATGTTCGAGTACAATTACGAAAGTTTATTTGCATGTTCCTTCTAATAAGATCCTTTAATTGGAAGGAATTGAATCACCGCATTTGAACATATAGGGTATTATCTTTAAATACTTCGATAAAATCTACGTGAGAAAAGATTAAAAAAATCAGATTGAAAAAACCCTTGAGCAGAAATCGAATCGAGGCCTGTTGACAGTCGTTCGAGTACTTTAACCATTAGGCTACCAAGGCGTACCCGGAATTCAATTCTGGTATTTTCCTCCGAATGGAGTAAGGGGGTTAATCAGAAATAAGTCCAATGGATCTATTTTATGCATAGGAAAATGATCTTTTGAATATTTTTTTTTTGACTGTTGAAATTCTGGTAGTGGGAAGTGCACCCTCTGTACTGTAAACTGTTCATACGAATGTAACATAAAGCAATTTCGTCGGGAGGTTAAAATTGCCCCAAAAACACAAGCCAATTTCAGCATTCCAACAAGTCCCAAATTGAAAGGAACGGCATAATCACCACTGACCGTGACAATTGTCGTCGAACGTCCTATTTGCATATCGCCTGACTCAGCCCTGAGAGCGGCCGAGTCGGAAGAAGGATCAGGCTCCTAAATTCCCTTTGTAGCCCCCAGATAAAAGACCCCCATATTCGGAAAATCGCAACTCTCCAAGATAATGTCAAATTGAATTAGAGGCCGAATGACAATTAGAAACTCCGGACGACCGTCCGGACTTCACCGAACAATTATACGGTTTAATCAGATAAGAGTGATTTTAAATTGGCACTGCGGTCTGCAGGATTACATCCAATTAGAAACAATAACTGCAATCAGGTCTTTGCTGACTTGGATCCAAGGGTCCGCTCATTTTCGCTGCCATTCTGTAGATTGCAGGAGGCGGTGCAATCGACGTTCGAACGTGGATGTCGTACCGGATTCTCTGCGCCATTATTGGTTCTTCATTGAGTTAGGGGGAGAGAAATCTACTGGAAGCATCTTATACAGGACTATACGCTTTTTTTCAGAAGGACCTCACCAGCAGGAAAACATAATCTATAAAAGCTTCGTGTCAACGATACCAGGCTTTGAAACTCAATAAACACCCACACGTGACAAGTTCAAATACCGTAGCTTCGTTGATTAAATTAAACCGAACGTTGATTTAACGTTTAATATACGTTCATGATACAACTCATTAATACAGCTTCTATTATAAAACGTGTCCTCATCGTGTTTTCTCATCGTTTATTTTATATGAATTATAAAACGTTTCATGAACGTTCAATACGACACTATTCAGATTTTGCACTGTTCTAATTTTCACTCGAGACTTTTTGATTTGTGGTAGTAAGCTTGAGTTAATGATGAATCTTGATCGTAGTTCAGAGAAAAATGAATATTGGCGAAAGAAAATTCCGTTTTTTTTCAAGCAGTCCCCTAAAAAATGCAGATATTAAAAAATTCAAATTCAACTCGCAAATATCCAAAAGGGAAGACCTAGCTCAACTGAATGATGAATAAAGACTGCTCCACATGAGTTATGGATATTGACTTAAATTGCAAAAAAATATGGTTAAAATAAGATTTTTGAGGTAAAAATTCATATCAATAAGATTTCAAGTTGCGAATTAGTTTTATCCTGTAGGTCTGCAGCGTATACAGGGTGGTTGAGAAAATCGAGTAAAATAACGATATTCAAGTATTCGAGCATTTTGGGACTATCAATACAATTTATGGCCTCCACGGGAATCAATAACAGCTTGACATCTTCTTTGCATACTACACACGAGGTTGTTGAACATTTCTTGAGGAATTTGGTTCCATAAACGGGGCCGAAGCTCTCTCAAATCATTAAGGATTCTGGGGTAGGTTGACGATTATCTAATTTTCTTCGGAGCATATCCCATGCATGTACTATGCAATTCAAATCTGGTGAGTGCGGAGGTATTGGTTAATGTGGAATACCAAGCTCCTCGCTCGCATTCTCAACTATGGCTTCACGGTGCGGTCTAGCGTTATCGTCTAGAAATTGAAAAGTTTCACCAATAGCAGCGTGAAAATTTGGCACAACATTGTCAATGACATGCTCCCTATAGTGTAAGGCGGTCATATTTCCAGGACAAATGTGTAGATCTTTGCGCACGTTTAAACATATCCCGGCCCATACCATAACACTACCCCCTCGGAATGGATTGGACATAGCGACGATTACGAGGTATGCGTGGAATTGTCCATACCCTCATTCTTCGAGAATCTGAAAATCGTCCTCCATATCTGGATTCATCAGTGAAGAACACACTACGCCATTGCTCGTTCCAATTGATATGTTGCCTTGCCCATTCCAGTCTTTGACGCTTATGGTCACGTGTTAATGGAACTCCCCTTAATAGACGTCTAGAACCTAGATTCACCTCTCTCAAACGTCGTCTGATGATTTCGATGAAAACCTGGACCCCATCTGCATTTTGGAGAGTATTCCGTAGCATTCTACACGTAGATGTAGGGTTTCTTCTAGCCGAAACGGTGATGAAACGATCCTGAGCAGGTGTTGTTTTTCGTCGCTCACCAAGCCACCAAGCCTTGGTCTTCCCAACACAGAACCTGTCTTCCTGGACCTATTCTAAAGTCCGTGATATCAGACTTTGGCTGACTTGAAGCCTTTCCGCTATAACAACCTGAGTTAGGCCACCTTGTAGCATTCCGATAGCCCTATTATCCTTAGCGTTTGTTATAATTTACGTCTTGGCATTTTCAGAAAACTCGTTTCAAATCGAAGCCGTTGATAAACTGACTCCATTTCAAAATGAGAACATTCATGGAGCATATGCAAAGAACACCAGACTTCAGAAAAAAGGCGAACAGATTGACAAAATGTCTCATACTAATTTCTGTTGGATCGATTCAAGTTGTTCTTGAGTTTTAAATAAGTTTACAGCGATTTTCTCGAAGATTACATACTTTTAAAAACGAT
Source organism: Adalia bipunctata (assembly GCA_910592335.1). Classification (NCBI taxonomy): domain Eukaryota; kingdom Metazoa; phylum Arthropoda; class Insecta; order Coleoptera; family Coccinellidae; genus Adalia; species Adalia bipunctata. The sequence goes on from OU342955.1 coordinate 20,215,628, forward strand.
TGAATACGATATCCCTTACTCTTGTGGAGCAGTTTATTATCTCAAGCCAATTCCTAAAAACTCAGATTTTGAACTGTCCAAATTATTACTCGAGACTTTTTGATTTGAGAGGAAGAAAGGCTTGGATAAATGATGAATTTTAATCGGAGTTTAGAGAATTATGAAAATTGGCTCTAGAAGATTCCTATTATTTCAAGCAGTTTCCCCAAATATTCAAATATTGAAAAATTCAAATTCAACTCGAAAATATTCAACAGAGAAGCTTTTCGAATGATGAATAATCCATGTCTACACAAATATTATTAATTTCAGTGAAATCATAATCCTTCCATCTCAAGCCGATTTTCTGAAAGCAGTTCATAATAGGAAATCGGTGATAACTGAAGTAAGTATGTTTCAAAGTTGTTGTACATAACATTATCAAGGTTTCAACTTTCTCAAAACTAGGTGTATAACAAAACACCTCTACCCAAAAATCACCTTGTATATCCCCATTTATCTAATCGACTTCATCATACATACTCCCAGTTGATGAAACAGCTCTAATTTACGTTTGATTTGATACTACCACTATTATGATAATGGAATAGTTCATTTCACTCCCCCTTCTACAATATATCATTTTCACCCCACTCTCTACAGTCAATGCAGAACATAGATCGATGTCATTAAAGGGTCACTCGTTCAGTTTTATGTTGGATTTCTCCAGCACCTGAAATTTTACAGTCAAACATTTGCATTAATAATATGGATATCCATGTCATCAAGGATCATTTGATGTGGGTGGTTGGATTATGAATATGATGATGATATTTTATTTTCATACTGGATATTCGAATGTAATTTCTGCATTATTCATTTATTCGTAATGATAATGTTTTTTTTTATGGAGAGAGAGAATTTTACGAGTTAAGGTTGGGTTAGGTTAGGTTAGATTAGGTTAGGTTAGGTATGATGTACGGGCTTGGAGCCTATTTCCAGGAGGCGAAGATACCCGGGGAAAGAGGCGGGGGTTTAGTGAGGTGAAAGTCCCACACGACGCCGCAGCACACAAATAAACTGATAACATCTCGGTTAGGCCTCGCTGCGGTAAGGCATTAGCTTCCCCCATACCTCAGGGGCCGAAAAAAAAAAAAAAAGAAGGTTATGTTAGATAAGATAAGGTCAGGTTACGTTTGGTTAGGTCATGCTAGGTTAGGTTCGGCTAGGTTATGTTAGATAAGATAAGGTTAGGTTGGGTTTGGTTGGGTAAGGTGGAGTTAGGTCGAGTTGAGCAGGTAATTCGTATGCATACAGATACTGAAATCACTGACGCTGTTTCAAGCTGATAAATGATAAAAATAATCAATATTTTTTTCGGCTCTTCCATGATTTCAACGTTTTTTCATCGTTGTTCCTACTTAAGAGTCCTTAGCATTCGAAATAAGAAACGTAAACCGCCAGATGGCAGTGTGGTGCATTAATTTTCATTTATTGGATTATTCAGCTCATTAAACAAATGTTGGGGCGCAGGGAATATAACAAGAAATCCTACACTGAACTAGATCTCACACTGGCTGTATAATACTCTTATTTTCCTTTACCAGTCATATGGGAGGAGATACCTGCGGGGCGTGTCATTCAAAAAAAATTCAATTCCATGTTAGAATCCACAATTGTAAGAGAAAATCAATTTTCACTAATCGACGGCTAAAACAAACCACAATGAATTGTCGTTGATAAAAATGGATATTTATCATTTCGATTAGAAAATTCAAGGAAATACATTTCGCGAAAAAGCACATTGTTGTGAAATTAGCCACAAAAAGAGGGTGAAATCTGAAAAAAAATAAAATAGACGTTTGATTAACTGAATCATGGACTTCGATACTGAAATGAAAAAACACAAAAATATTCGTTCGTTTTGATGGCGGAAATGTTACAAAATAACCGAAAATGATGGAGACTATCCTTTTCATTCATTAAATACTTTTGAAATATTTTTTTTATTATTTCCATCTTCATACACTCATACATCCCTTCATCAATCAGAAAAAATAAATCGTTCTTCAGGGATGTAGATCCTTAAACGATGCCTATATCATTTTTTAACGATGTCAGTTTTAAATATTGAGCAAAGAATGATCCTCAGTCGACTGTCTGAAACCGGATAGGAAATTCCAATCGGTTAGATATAAAAGCTGATAATAATGAATTGAAACATCAACAAAATCAATATCGTGATGTGTGGCTACGTCAACACTTTGCTTATGCACAATCCATTGCAACAAGTCAAAATGAAATATATCCGAGGAGTTGTGGACTTATACTGAAAAGTTACTGCAGCAAGGTTGAAAATCGGAATGAACCTATCAAATTTCCTGCCAACCATACGCGAATCTAAAGAACGACTCCCAATGAACCCAAACCTACTTTTTCTGGGCTAAACCGACCCATGAATCTCCCGGGTATTTCTCTTTATTAAATCGTAAACTGCTCCCGCGAAAAGTAAAAGTTCGAACAGATCCCCATTTCCCCCAGACAAAAACATCCGCACGAAACCCCGGCTTTCAGCATAAATCACCAGAATAGGTATAATGTAATGTTAATATCCCAATTTCGGCTCGAGCATTAGGATAGTAGTCTGAGCCCTGCCTTTCCCATACTGAACCTAATAAACCGACGGTGTTCCTAATTTGCTGCCGCGTATATCACCGAGTCAAAATTCCAGAACGGTTTCTCACTACGAGAACGGAATCGGCGAATCTGATTCAGAGGTCCTCGGATCCAGTTTACAATTGCTCCATTTCGAATTTCGGGAGTACGTTGACGCGTTTGTCCTACAAGCCCGGAAATGAGATGTCCAAAAGTTTCATTATAACTTGTATAAGAGACGCTGAAACGGAGGTGAGCATCGTTTCGTTTTGGGGTTATTCCGAGATGGAAAATAATGAAGGAACGTTTTTGGTGTTACTTTTCCCTATTTAGGGAGGCGACTGGAGTTATCGATTTTTCAGGCAAGAATTGGGCCTTCCAGTAGTTCCAGTGGTTGTTGGGTAGAGTTTCAGTTAACCAACTGTAGTGTGGTTCAATTATTTAAGTTTAATTTTTCGAAATATAATCTTCCGAGTGGAAATAAAAATAAGGCAAGTGGACTGTATACGTATATGAAATTAATTGAAACCCAACACAAATGAAAAGATGAATGTCCCAAAATAACAGAGGAAATATAGTCTTACCTGTATCTGCAAAACAGGATCCTGTCGATGACTCCTGTTCCAATATAAAGATTGATCGAGCTCGACAAACGAATATGGAATGAAGCTGACTTGAAAATCCGTTGCTAAAAATGTCAAATTGTGCACACTTATCCTTGTGGTATCATAAAAGAACCACGCCACTGGTAACAGTTTTTTTGTTCGAAATGATTCGCACAAATGAAAGTTTTAAATGAATGTAATTCGATTTAATCGAAATCACTACAAACTGCGAATCACAGAAAAAACTGAAATTTTCCGAATTCACGAAAGGAAGTAGAAAATGAGCAATTATCGGAAGCAGAATTATTCACGAAGTCAATCAGTGAACTGATTTGAATGATGAAAATGAAACAAATATTGGACATATGTGCTCCACAGCTGACGCGAGTTCTTTTCGCACCTAAACAATGACAACTCCATGTGGGAATTCCCTAGTATGGAGAAATTAATTTGAAAGGAATAAGAATTTTGAAAATTCAGAACAATTAATTTGAACCGTTCACTTGGCGTGAACAGTGGCCAAGTACAAGAAATTGCTGAAGAAAAATGTTCTATCGCCTGTTATTGTCGCTTTACCATTCTAAAGTTCGACCATAATGACAGATAAACATTATAACGTCACTAATAGTAATGGTTTGAAAGGGGTTGCAGTTCAATACAACCTTAAGGTCTATTGTAACCCCTAGCAGAGCTGTCCCCACCACGCACTTTACAGCTCGCCTTCCAGTTCCAGAGATCTAACGACATCCAATATCTGGATGTCTGGCTAGTTCTTCCCTTCTGCAAGTTTCTGGCCCAAAGGATCCTTTCCTTTGGCTTGCAATGACAAGACAATCCGTGACTAGGTGAATAGGAGTTCCTTCCTCCTCCCCACAGAATCTACACTCGTCAGTGTCCGATAGTAGATATGCAACACCGCAACGAGCCCAGTTTCTGGCCCAAACACATGTAAATTCCCATAAGGAAATCTAAGGTTCATTTTGCAGAAATCATACCAAAATCGAAAACTATTCTAAGTCCAATTGACGTAGACGTGGATGAGGGTTTTTCAAGGTCATTGGGAGTGAGGGGTGTTGGGTGGGAGGGTGTCAAAAATGATAGGTGTCAAAAAAATGAGAGGTGTAAAAAATGATAGGTGTCAAAACTGACAGTTGCCAAAAATGATAGATGTAAAAAATGATAGGTGCCAAAAGTGATAGGTGTCAAAAATGATAGATGTCAAAAAATGATAGGTACCAAAAAATGACAGCTCTCAAAATTGACAGGTTTCAAACCTAAAAGTGATGATCTGAAGGACCTATTGCCACCTGTCATACTGATGTAACATTATGGATCTGTCAAATAGTACCTGTCAAATATGTTCCGATTTACCTATCAAGACTGTCTAGATTTGTCAAGACTTGCCACACCCTATGACGTAACAATGACCACACCCGTTACAAATAAATGAAAAATCGAGTCTTCATCGGGATTCGAACCCAGCTACCTTTAAACAAATTCTAGATGACTTCGTCTTTCGACAACGCTCTATCTAAGCTTATAACAGTTCAGACAGAAAAATTGATATACATACAGCAGTGTGTGTGTGTGTGTGTGTGTGTGTTTCGAAATCGATATTAATCGGACGGGGGTCAAGGTTGTGAATTATAAAATTCTTGTAGACGACAGCAGATTCTTTCGCTTCCGCAAACGGAACACAATATGAATAATCAAATTATTGGATTTATGTACCTAACTTCGATGCTGAAGAAATATTTTGTTTTATTTACATGTATGAATAAACGATATATAGGTGAGATAATAGGTACATTTTTTTTGTTTGTATGTGTGTGAGTGTTGAAACATTGATCTCAGGTGAGTTATAATAATTTGGCGACTAGAAAATACTAACAAATATTATTTCCTAATAATTAACTCTAGCCATTCGAAGTTGATCTATTAAATATTGTTTTCTTTGTATATTCAGTGAATTCTTCCATACGTTCTTGTAATTCAGCATGTTTAATGAAGATGTGTTTTTTTTTCACTGTATCACTTCACGTGAACTTCTTTCCACATAGTAAAAAAGAATTAAGTTTTTCTTATGTTTTTTATTTCGAATGTCTGCTCAAATTATTAGGCACAGTGAAATTTCGTCCGTTTTATATCAGCTTTATTTCCGTTATATACACTTTGTATCCGTTTTATATCTTCGATAATCTCCGACTACCTCTGGAACTCCTCAGCTATTTCCGAAAATCTTCAGCTCTTTTCGACAATCTTCAGCTATCTTCGATTATCTCCGACTACCTTTGGAACTCTTCGGCTATTTCCGAAAATCTTCGGCTCTTTTCGGTAACCGTATGAATACCTACCTATATGAAATCAAGTCAGAACTTTTTGTTTCAGTTGCATCGAAAAATGTTTAACATAGAGGATTGTCTTCAACTAATAAAGTCGTTAGTGGCTTTATTCATATCTACATCTAATATCGAAAATTTTGATCGTGGATTGAAGGAATGTTCTTTGGCTGTGCGACGAATTAATAGGTGGTTGAAATGTTGCAAAACAGTTGGAGAAAAGCAAAAATTGTTGACTACATTGAACCATGTGAAATCATATAGATCGCAGTTGAAGTCGTCGCGAAAAAAAGGTGCTGGTATCAAAGATCGAAGGGAGACTGCTTGTGATAGAATACATTGGGATGATTCAACATCAGCATTCGAGAGTCGGATAAGGACAGGTGTGATTAGTAATTTGAAACATAAGGACCCTAAAGATTTCCTAGTGGATTGTGAGGTTATATTTCGTCGAAGAATTCAGAATGCATTGAAAAAGGATGAAGCTGTAAAGGTTAATATGGTGTTTTGTGGAGAGTTTCAAATCATGACAGCCAATAAAATTCAGAAGGAATATAAATACTTCACTACATCCAATTCGTCTATATACCGAGACACTAACATCACCGAATGGTTTAATAGAAATGTCTTAGTGCCTTTCCTCAAAGATCTTGAGGAATTTCAAGAACGAGATAGTGGATGGGCTTTGGTGAATGTTATAAATTTGGGAGTTAATATAAATAAGTTTACCCCTCAACTTGGAAGCTCTTACATAGAACTTCCGGCTGAGATCGTACGAAAAAAGGCTTGTGTCAATGTAAAAAATAATGACGAAGCTTGTTTTGCTTGGGCTGTGACGTCTGCTCTATATCCCACAGAAAAACATCCACAACGTATATCTAAGTATCCACATTACTCTAAAGTTTTGAAGTTGATAGGGATACAGTTTCCAATGACCATTAAACAAATTCCAAACTTTGAGAAGCAGAATAACATCTCTATCAATGTTTATATTTTGAAGAAAGAACAGGAAAAATTTAATATATTACCCACATACGTGTCAGAAAAAAGGATGAAAAAACATGTAAACTTGCTTCTAGTACAAGACCATTATTCAGATGATGATACATCCATAAAATACCATTATGTGTGGATTAAGAATCTCTCTCGACTTGTATCGAGCCAGTTGAGTAAGGAAAATGGTCAAAAATTCATATGTGATAGATGTCTCCGCTACTTTCAGTCACAGGAAAAACTTGAAAATCATTCTGTAGATTGTGAAGGGACAGGAGGGACAAATATTATCAATTTTCCAGCTTTACTAGGATCTTCATATATAGAACTTCCGACTGAGATCGTACGAAAAAAGGCTTGTGTCAATGTAAAAAATAATGATGAAGCTTGTTTTGCTTGGGCTGTAACGTCTGCTCTTTATCCCACAGAAAAACATCCACAACGTATATCTAAGTATCCTCATTATTCTAAAGTTTTGAAGTTGAAAGGGATACAGTTTCCAATGACCATTAAACAAATTCCAAACTTTGAGAGACAAAACCAGATATCCATCAACGTCTACATCTTAAAGAAAATGGAGAAGATATTCAAGACACTGCCCTCATACCTAACCAAAAACAAGATGGAAACACATGTGAATTTATTGCTGATTCAAGACCATTATGGGGATGATGATACTCCTGTTCGATATCATTATGTATGGATAAAAAATCTCTCCCATCTCATATCGAGACAATTGAGTAGAGAACAGAAGCAGAAATTTATATGTGATAGATGTCTACGTTATTTCCGATCAAAAGATAAACTTGTGAATCATTCGGAGGATTGTAGCAAAATGAATGAAACAGCTATCAAAATGCCTACGTTTGAAAATAAAATGATAAAATTTGTAAATCATAAGAATAAGGAGAAGGTACCTTTTATTATTTATGCTGATCTGGAAAGTATATTGAAACCTACTAACACTAAAAACAACTATCAAGAACACAAAGCTGCTGCTGTGGGATACTATGTGAAATGCTCTTACGATGATTCTCTAAGTTTCTACCGTTCATATCGAGGTCCCAATTGTATGAAATGGTTTGCTGACGAGCTGAATCAGTTTGCTGAAAATGTAGAGACTGTTTTCCTATGTCCTTACGATATCGATATAACGTCAAAAGAGGAAGCCGAATTTCAGAAAGCTACTCACTGTCATATTTGTGAAGAAATGTTTAAACCTGAAGATAAGAAAGTGCGAGATCATAATCATATCATAGCAGAGAACAATTATCGTGGAGCAGCTCACGAAGGATGTAATATCAACTATAAGGATAGTCACACGATCCCTGTAGTATTCCACAACTTAAGTGGATATGATGCTAATTTTGTTATAGAAGATATAGCTACGAGAATGGAAGGTAAAATCGATTTACTACCTATCACAAAAGAGAAATATATCAGCTTCACCAAACATTATGACGAGTATTGCATAAATTTCCGCTTCATCGATAGCTTCCGTTTCATGGCTTCTTCACTGGATCAATTAGCATCTTACTTACAGGAATTTCCTAACTTGAAGTCACAATTTCCTGATGAAAAACATATCAAACTACTTACGAAGAAAGGTGTAATGCCATATGATTATATCGATTCTAATGATCGTTTCGATGAAGTAGCTTTACCTCCTATTGAAGCATTCTATAACAAATTGGAGGGTAAGAAATGCCCGCGAAGAAGCTATGAGAGAGCACAACTTGTATGGAATAAATTCAAATGTCAGAACTTAGGTGAATATTCAGATCTTTACATGAAAACTGATATTTTATTGTTGGCTGACGTCTTTGAACAATTTCGAACAAGCTGTCATAAAACTTATGGATTAGATCCAGCTCATTATTTCACTCTACCAGGATATACGTGGGATGCAATGTTGAAATATACAAAACAGGAATTGGAGCTTCTCACAGATATAGATATGTCTTTGTTTATTGAACGAGGAATTCGGGGTGGTCTTAGTCAAGTATGTGGTAAACGGCGAGCTCATGCACACAATAAATATACTCCTAATTACGATCCAAATAAATCTGAAAATTACCTGATGTACTTTGATGTTAACAATCAGTATGGCTGGGCGATGTCCCAGCATCTACCATATGGAGGATTTCAATGGACCAATACAAATATTGATGTTACTCGAGTGGCAGATGATGCTTCAGAAGGATATATTTTGGAAGTTGACCTTGAATATCCTAAGGAATTACATGATAAACATAAAGATTTACCATTTTGTCCTGAACATCATAATTCTAAAACTCGAACACCCTGTTATGCTTCTCAACAAAATGTGAAACTTATGGCCACATTATACCCTAAGAAGAAGTATATCATTCACTATCGCAATTTGAAACAGGCTTTGAGGAATGGTTTGATTCTAACAAAAGTACATCGAGTGCTCAAGTTCAAGCAATCTGCTTGGTTAAAATCATATATTGATCTGAATACTGAGATGAGGAAGAATGCAAAGAATGAGTTTGAGAAGAATTTATTCAAACTGATGAATAACGCTGTTTTTGGTAAGTTTGATTAATTGTTCTACCCACACAAAATATATTCGTATGATTTCCTATACAGATATCTACACATTATCTTATTGTTACAGGAAAAACGATGGAGAATATTAGGAAGAGGGTTGATGTCCATCTCCTAACGAAATGGGAAGGTCGGTATGGTGCTGAATCATACATTGCGAAACCAGAGTTCAAAAATTCCATTATTTTTAATGAGAACTTGGTAGCTGTTGAACTTAGAAAACTACAGATCTATTTGAACAAACCGATTTATGTGGGTATGAGTATCCTAGATTTAGCAAAAACTACGATATATGACTTCCATTATGACTACATGAAGAAAGCTTTCGATAACTGCATAGCACTGTATACTGATACAGACTCCCTCATTTACGAGTTATTTGAAGACCCATATGAAACAATGAGGAGAGATTGCCATAAATACTTCGATACCTCTGACTACCCTAAAGATAATCCCTATGGAATTCCGCGAGTAAATAAGAAAGTTTTAGGTATTTATTCATTTATTCTTTTTAGAAAGAGCTTTACATACTTTAGTTTTAGGTATGATGACGGATGAAAATAATGGTGTACCAATGACAGATTATATTGGACTCAGATCCAAATTATATGCAGTGAAGAGCTCGACTATTGATAATGTGATAGATACTGAAAAGCGTCAGTGGGAAAAGGAAGAATATGATAGTGATGAAATTGAATCTATGGTTCGAAATTATGGTACAACAAAGAAAGCTAAAGGTATCAAAAAATCGATTGTGAAAAATAATATCTGTTTTGAAGACTACATAGCATGTTTAGAGACATGGGAACATAAGATTGTCTCCCAAAATTTGATTCAGGCAAAGGAACATCATGTATATTCCCTTAAGCAAGATAAGATAGCCCTGAGTCCAGAAGATGATAAGAGATATCTAGTGTCTGGAACATTTGAAACTTTGCCTTGGGGTCATTATTCACTAGATTAAACGAAAGATGGAAGGAACTGACGAATCAAGGAAGAAGATGTTGATTTCAAAAAGAATTATGAACTATGTAATTATTTAATAAACGATCAATTCCTTCATAAAGTGTTTCAATTCACCCACCTACCTATGTATTTATCCTATTATTGTTTTTTTTTTCATAATCTATGCCAGCTTTAGTTAATGCTTAGAGAACCTGGTTTTAATGAAATTATTTTTTGATCATAACTTAATCACAGATTTAGTTTAATTTCACACTAGGTACTATGAAATAAAATTCATTTGATGAAATAATCATTTATTTATTACAATCAATATTTATGTTTCAGTTTTATGTTGATAACTATCATCTTATGTGGGAAAGGTATTCTTTCATATACTCTAAGTATTCCTGCTAACCCTAAATTTTCAAATTCAGCAACAAGTTTTCCTATATTGATTTTATGTTCGAGAAATAGTGAGCATAAAACTACAGCCTTTTCATATTTTCTTGCAAATTCCAAACGAGTTTCTTCTTTATATATCCTATTTACCCCATATGTCATTATTCATTGAATGAATTTCAAAAGCGGGAGATTGATGAAAATGGTGAACATAGCAAGATTCCAATATAAGGAACGTTATCAACAAAATGAAATCTTATTTTTTTTTATAATTTTCCTCCGCTTAGTAAGAAGGTATTTGTATTGATGAAGGATGATATGGTATTATAAAATCAGATTTGAATTATACATTTTTTTTTTCAATTAACCTCCTTTTCAGCTCCTTTTAATTGTCATTATCAATCCTACTACCTCTCTCTGTCAAACTCCCTATTTTGAAATGGTTTTCCAATCCGCTCATCAATAACAACAGGTATTGAACAGGTATTAAACAGGTACTGAACAGGTATTAAACAGGTATTGAACAGGTACTGAACAGGTATTAAACAGGTACTGAACAGGTATTGAACAGGTATGAACAGAAGATCAGATGCTGATTATGATGTTCCATTTATAGCTGTTCCAAATGAATGAAATGATCAAAGCCTACTCTATAACTATAACTCTATACTCAATATCACAGTCTTTCAAGATAAACAAAAATCCAACAGACAGGCCAATTTTTTGTTGTTGTTGTTGTGACAAATCACATTTTGAATGTTACCTCCTCACATGCTTTTTAATTCTCACAGATCTTGAGGAATAGACCAGTCCAACGATCTGTCACGATCAGCTTTTTCAAAATGGCTGCTGGAACAAACAAATAACAAACCGAGGATATTCAGTTACGAGGTACGTGTTTCAGGGTAGTTTCTGTTGGTTTCTCAATTTTCAACTTCAATGTCTTCAATTATGCCATGTAAAATGATAGTTATAATAGAGAAACACTATATCAGAAATGTTTATTATTTGTTTGTTCCAGCAGCCATCTTGAAAAAAAGGTGATCAGCTGTTTTGTTGGATTGGTCTATTCCAAGAATGGGATAGTGGATGGGCGCTAGTGGATGTTGTTAACCTAGGAGTGAATATAAACAAGTTCACACCTCAACTCAGATCCTCATATACATTGAGCTACTTCCTCAAATCGAAAACAAAAAAGCATGTGAGGAGGTAACATTCAAAATGTGATTTGTCACAACAACAACAACAAAAAATTGGCCTGTCTGTTGGATTTTTGTTTATCTTGAAAGACTGTGATATTGAGTATAGAGTTATAGTTATAGAGTAGGCTTTGATCATTTCATTCATTTGGAACAGCTATAAATGGAACATCATAATCAGCATCTGATCTTCTGTTCATACCTGTTCAATACCTGTTCAGTACCTGTTTAATACCTGTTCAGTACCTGTTCAATACCTGTTTAATACCTGTTCAGTACCTGTTTAATACCTGTTCAATACCTGTTGTTATTGATGAGCGGATTGGAAAACCATTTCAAAATAGGGAGTTTGACAGAGAGAGGTAGTAGGATTGATAATGACAATTAAAAGGAGCTGAAAAGGAGGTTAATTGAAAAAAAAAATGTATAATTCAAATCTGATTTTATAATACCATATCATCCTTCATCAATACAAATACCTTCTTACTAAGCGGAGGAAAATTATAAAAAAAAATAAGATTTCATTTTGTTGATAACGTTCCTTATATTGGAATCTTGCTATGTTCACCATTTTCATCAATCTCCCGCTTTTGAAATTCATTCAATGAATAATGACATATGGGGTAAATAGGATATATAAAGAAGAAACTCGTTTGGAATTTGCAAGAAAATATGAAAAGGCTGTAGTTTTATGCTCACTATTTCTCGAACATAAAATCAATATAGGAAAACTTGTTGCTGAATTTGAAAATTTAGGGTTAGCAGGAATACTTAGAGTATATGAAAGAATACCTTTCCCACATAAGATGATAGTTATCAACATAAAACTGAAACATAAATATTGATTGTAATAAATAAATGATTATTTCATCAAATGAATTTTATTTCATAGTACCTAGTGTGAAATTAAACTAAATCTGTGATTAAGTTATGATCAAAAAATAATTTCATTAAAACCAGGTTCTCTAAGCATTAACTAAAGCTGGCATAGATTATGAAAAAAAAAACAATAATAGGATAAATACATAGGTAGGTGGGTGAATTGAAACACTTTATGAAGGAATTGATCGTTTATTAAATAATTACATAGTTCATAATTCTTTTTGAAATCAACATCTTCTTCCTTGATTCGTCAGTTCCTTCCATCTTTCGTTTAATCTAGTGAATAATGACCCCAAGGCAAAGTTTCAAATGTTCCAGACACTAGATATCTCTTATCATCTTCTGGACTCAGGGCTATCTTATCTTGCTTAAGGGAATATACATGATGTTCCTTTGCCTGAATCAAATTTTGGGAGACAATCTTATGTTCCCATGTCTCTAAACATGCTATGTAGTCTTCAAAACAGATATTATTTTTCACAATCGATTTTTTGATACCTTTAGCTTTCTTTGTTGTACCATAATTTCGAACCATAGATTCAATTTCATCACTATCATATTCTTCCTTTTCCCACTGACGCTTTTCAGTATCTATCACATTATCAATAGTCGAGCTCTTCACTGCATATAATTTGGATCTGAGTCCAATATAATCTGTCATTGGTACACCATTATTTTCATCCGTCATCATACCTAAAACTAAAGTATGTAAAGCTCTTTCTAAAAAGAATAAATGAATAAATACCTAAAACTTTCTTATTTACTCGCGGAATTCCATAGGGATTATCTTTAGGGTAGTCAGAGGTATCGAAGTATTTATGGCAATCTCTCCTCATTGTTTCATATGGGTCTTCAAATAACTCGTAAATGAGGGAGTCTGTATCAGTATACAGTGCTATGCAGTTATCGAAAGCTTTCTTCATGTAGTCATAATGGAAGTCATATATCGTAGTTTTTGCTAAATCTAGGATACTCATACCCACATAAATCGGTTTGTTCAAATAGATCTGTAGTTTTCTAAGTTCAACAGCTACCAAGTTCTCATTAAAAATAATGGAATTTTTGAACTCTGGTTTCGCAATGTATGATTCAGCACCATACCGACCTTCCCATTTCGTTAGGAGATGGACATCAACCCTCTTCCTAATATTCTCCATCGTTTTTCCTGTAACAATAAGATAATGTGTAGATATCTGTATAGGAAATCATACGAATATATTTTGTGTGGGTAGAACAATTAATCAAACTTACCAAAAACAGCGTTATTCATCAGTTTGAATAAATTCTTCTCAAACTCATTCTTTGCATTCTTCCTCATCTCAGTATTCAGATCAATATATGATTTTAACCAAGCAGATTGCTTGAACTTGAGCACTCGATGTACTTTTGTTAGAATCAAACCATTCCTCAAAGCCTGTTTCAAATTGCGATAGTGAATGATATACTTCTTCTTAGGGTATAATGTGGCCATAAGTTTCACATTTTGTTGAGAAGCATAACAGGGTGTTCGAGTTTTAGAATTATGATGTTCAGGACAAAATGGTAAATCTTTATGTTTATCATGTAATTCCTTAGGATATTCAAGGTCAACTTCCAAAATATATCCTTCTGAAGCATCATCTGCCACTCGAGTAACATCAATATTTGTATTGGTCCATTGAAATCCTCCATATGGTAGATGCTGGGACATCGCCCAGCCATACTGATTGTTAACATCAAAGTACATCAGGTAATTTTCAGATTTATTTGGATCGTAATTAGGAGTATATTTATTGTGTGCATGAGCTCGCCGTTTACCACATACTTGACTAAGACCACCCCGAATTCCTCGTTCAATAAACAAAGACATATCTATATCTGTGAGAAGCTCCAATTCCTGTTTTGTATATTTCAACATTGCATCCCACGTATATCCTGGTAGAGTGAAATAATGAGCTGGATCTAATCCATAAGTTTTATGACAGCTTGTTCGAAATTGTTCAAAGACGTCAGCCAACAATAAAATATCAGTTTTCATGTAAAGATCTGAATATTCACCTAAGTTCTGACATTTGAATTTATTCCATACAAGTTGTGCTCTCTCATAGCTTCTTCGCGGGCATTTCTTACCCTCCAATTTGTTATAGAATGCTTCAATAGGAGGTAAAGCTACTTCATCGAAACGATCATTAGAATCGATATAATCATATGGCATTACACCTTTCTTCGTAAGTAGTTTGATATGTTTTTCATCAGGAAATTGTGACTTCAAGTTAGGAAATTCCTGTAAGTAAGATGCTAATTGATCCAGTGAAGAAGCCATGAAACGGAAGCTATCGATGAAGCGGAAATTTATGCAATACTCGTCATAATGTTTGGTGAAGCTGATATATTTCTCTTTTGTGATAGGTAGTAAATCGATTTTACCTTCCATTCTCGTAGCTATATCTTCTATAACAAAATTAGCATCATATCCACTTAAGTTGTGGAATACTACAGGGATCGTGTGACTATCCTTATAGTTGATATTACATCCTTCGTGAGCTGCTCCACGATAATTGTTCTCTGCTATGATATGATTATGATCTCGCACTTTCTTATCTTCAGGTTTAAACATTTCTTCACAAATATGACAGTGAGTAGCTTTCTGAAATTCGGCTTCCTCTTTTGACGTTATATCGATATCGTAAGGACATAGGAAAACAGTCTCTACATTTTCAGCAAACTGATTCAGCTCGTCAGCAAACCATTTCATACAATTGGGACCTCGATATGAACGGTAGAAACTTAGAGAATCATCGTAAGAGCATTTCACATAGTATCCCACAGCAGCAGCTTTGTGTTCTTGATAGTTGTTTTTAGTGTTAGTAGGTTTCAATATACTTTCCAGATCAGCATAAATAATAAAAGGTACCTTCTCCTTATTCTTATGATTTACAAATTTTATCATTTTATTTTCAAACGTAGGCATTTTGATAGCTGTTTCATTCATTTTGCTACAATCCTCCGAATGATTCACAAGTTTATCTTTTGATCGGAAATAACGTAGACATCTATCACATATAAATTTCTGCTTCTGTTCTCTACTCAATTGTCTCGATATGAGATGGGAGAGATTTTTTATCCATACATAATGATATCGAACAGGAGTATCATCATCCCCATAATGGTCTTGAATCAGCAATAAATTCACATGTGTTTCCATCTTGTTTTTGGTTAGGTATGAGGGCAGTGTCTTGAATATCTTCTCCATTTTCTTTAAGATGTAGACGTTGATGGATATCTGGTTTTGTCTCTCAAAGTTTGGAATTTGTTTAATGGTCATTGGAAACTGTATCCCTTTCAACTTCAAAACTTTAGAATAATGAGGATACTTAGATATACGTTGTGGATGTTTTTCTGTGGGATAAAGAGCAGACGTTACAGCCCAAGCAAAACAAGCTTCATCATTATTTTTTACATTGACACAAGCCTTTTTTCGTACGATCTCAGTCGGAAGTTCTATATATGAAGATCCTAGTAAAGCTGGAAAATTGATAATATTTGTCCCTCCTGTCCCTTCACAATCTACAGAATGATTTTCAAGTTTTTCCTGTGACTGAAAGTAGCGGAGACATCTATCACATATGAATTTTTGACCATTTTCCTTACTCAACTGGCTCGATACAAGTCGAGAGAGATTCTTAATCCACACATAATGGTATTTTATGGATGTATCATCATCTGAATAATGGTCTTGTACTAGAAGCAAGTTTACATGTTTTTTCATCCTTTTTTCTGACACGTATGTGGGTAATAT